>VZSZ01009680.1:1054352-1076096 GCA_013398815.1 Ibidorhyncha struthersii | reverse complement strand
CACCTGTGAGCCCGGGCGGTGGGTGCCGGGGGCAGCCGGTACCGCGGTGGCCCGAGAGTCCGGGCGTGCCCCGGTAAAGCCCGTCATGGGACACGGGAGGGGTTTGCTCGGCCGCTGCTGTCTTGGTGTGGCGCTGGCAGCCGCCCCCGCGGGAGCCGCCTGTCGCTGGAGGCGNTCTGAAATGCACTGATACAACGCTAAGAAACATAAATGAAAGAGCATTCAGATTTGTGCCAGGATGTGTGTGTGTGTCTGCTGACATCAGGCACATAGAACCAACACCAAAGTATTCTTCCCAATGACTGGGCCTAAATGGCAATGCTAAACTGGGGAATAATTTTCTAGCATCACAATTATGTGACAGCGCACATCACCTTGTAATCCACTGCAGTCTGACCAAGCAGACTGCCTGTTTTCACGTTCAGTGTCCCCGAGAGCCCAAATCGCGCAGAGGGAATATTGGCAAAGGTTGACAAAGCCTCTTATAAATCAAGTCTTTTGTAGCGGGCTCATAAGGGTTTTTTTTTTTGTTTAAGTCTGTGGGACAGATAACGTCATGGACTTTACTAAATAAAACTGAATTCTTACTTCCCATTACTTTTCCTAAGCTATATCTTGGCGAATGGTATTGTTCCAAAGTACATCTTTTTGTTCAAAATTCTCGTTCTCCCAAGTTACATAAATAGTTTTTCATCTAAATTATGTCTGAATGGAATCATAAAGTAACACTTGTGAGAACCATACGTTTCTGTTTTATGACTGTGCCACAGTAATTCTCGGTTGCTGTTGCTAATGGATATAAATTGCTGTCCAGTTATCTATCACTATTGAATGTGTTCCTTTATGAAATTATATGCTAACTTATCAGGATTCAGTACAAGCAGGTAGAGTATATTTTTATTTGTAACAGTCAGTACTTTAACAGCAAGCAAGGAATGTAAATAAATCCAAAACAAGCGTTTCTTTGCCCGCTTCCTTCTTTTTATCTTGTCATCATCATTTATAGTCTGTATCTAAGGGTCTAATTATAGGGGCTTGGGTTGCTAGGCGAAAATTTAGTATTTTGGGAAACTTCCTGCTCACAGTACTTCTGAAAACCAATCCCAAGCCATTTCCTAATAGTCCATGCACTGTGTCAGTTACACAAAATTTTACAGTTAAGAAGCAGTCATTGCAAAAGAAGTAAGCATTATCTCAGCTGTGTAGCTGACCCATCACCACTAACTCCATTTCGCTATTCTGGACAGCACCTAAATGACTTCTAGTCTTTTTCCCTCTTCCAGAAAAAGCACCCCAAAATCCTGTGTGTGTTTTGGAATAGCATTAGACTTTGCCACAAATAATAATGAAACCTTCTGGAAAAGCTTAGAAAAGGGGGGTCTTAGAAAAACTGCACAGTGACAATATTACAAGAGGAAATTACTTTTTTTTTTATCTTCATGCTGAAATGTATATGATTATATAAAGTATTTAAATGTTATTAGTATGCATAAAACTAAACCAGCAGCATGCATGTAATTTTGATTGTAAATTGTGTCAAGATCACCGTTGCATCTGCTAGAAGAATCCTTGAACCGTGAGAGGTAATAACCTATTTTTTGTGTCTTTGATGATAAAATCCTAGATTTTCTTCTCAGGATAGATTTTTGAGTTCACATCAATCAAGACATAGCTTTCTTTCAAATCCAGAACTAGGAGAAGAGAAAAGGTATAATGATGTTATTTAATCCTGGTTTGAACAATGGCAAGAATCTGTCTTTAAGAGAGTCAGATAAGATCTGTCTCTATTAATCATTCACAGAGACTTAAAGTAGGGCATAAAACCTATGAAATCCACTTTGTCTTACTGAATAACTTACAATTCTTAGTGTTGTAAAATAAATTGTCCTGCTTTAAAAAAACAGATGTTCAGCAGAATTGTGTCTATTTAGGTTACAATATTAATCTCTTGTTATATAATCAAATATAATGTAATGCTTTCTCTCGTTTTATGAATACCTCACCCAAGAGCCTTGTTTTCTGTTATTATTCCTTCTCTGTCACTGTTAGGGTACACATGCAAGTGTACTGATCTACATATGGCTACTCAGAATTAACCAGTTATCTTTTTTTAAAATTCATTTAGCCTTTTCTACAAGCAGACGCATTTTTGTTTGAAAGACAGATTTGAATGATTCTAGTATCAAATATCCAAATCTTCATAAAATGAGGGCATGAAAAGGTATATGCAAATAAGTAGGTTATGTAGGTGATAGCAGAGTTGAAAAATACATTACTTTTACTAATATAATTTGACCACAGATATGAGCTGTCATATCTTTGAACGTGGACAAAGCAACAGTAATTACATGACCAGGTTCAAGCACGTTTACTTTCTGTTGAGGTCTGCAATAGCCAGGATGCCCTGAGTTTCACAGAGAAGCACTTGTGGATGGTGGGCTTCCTTCTATGGTCTTCTTGGTTTATTACAAAAAATTCGGTGAGTCAAAAGCAGGCAGCGAGAGACAAACAAAGTTTTCAGCTTCAAAGTAAGTGCAAATCTGCACCCATGATTCCAAAGTTATGGTTATTAGTTTCTACATCAACCCCTGGGTTTTAGTGAAAAATTGGTAACACTGTGCCTCTCTCATGGGATTTCATAAAATTGCACAGTATTAGTGAGGGAGAAGTGTGGAGAGAAAATAAGAAAGAGCACAAGGAAGAAAAGAAATTTAAGAAAAAATACGAAATAAGTTTGCATAAATATATTCCCTAAGAGATTTTTATAATCTTTGCGAATGCATGGTATTCCTGCCAATAAGCAGCTCTATCAAGAAACAAAAGCATAGTGTGCAAACTTCTTAACATTATGCTGTGAAATATTTCAGTCCTGGCCTGTGTTTATCCTGCTCCCCTTCCTCTTCTGTGCAGGACTGCACAGTGATACCTGGCCAGCTCCACTGAAGGCGAGTTTCAATTGAGGACCAAGCTTGCAATTTAGGTCTTCAGAGGAGAAGCAGCTAGTTTATAGGCTGACTGGGACATAATGAATGCAGTAATTTGATATATTCACTCAATTATCTAACTGTCTGATATTTTGTTCTGGATTTTATATATCCAAAACAGTCTTGAGTGCCACCGCAAAAAAAGTTGGCAGCTGAGGCACAGAATCCTGTTTGGAGTTTGAAAATCCAGTTCAAAACATAGAGGAGGTTGATTTGAATACTGGTTAAACTGACATGTTCGGTAACAGAGCAGGATTATGTAAAAGCATTTGGGAAAGAGCCAAACACTGGTTTTGGAAAGAGAGAAAACGCAGCAGTTGAGCCACTCTCCGGCTCTCAGGAGAGCTGAGCTTTGCTCTGGCTGGGCTCATTTCCTGTATTTATGGAAGCTTTGATATTCCTGAAAGCACCGTGCAGCTTCAGCGCTGTGTACAGGCAGGGGCATGAAGAAACCGGTTACGGATTTCCAAACAATTTTCTGGTTGATTGGACAAGAAATGAAAGCATTCTGCAGCTATGATTTGGTTTCTGCAGAAACCTCTGTTTTTACAGTAAGCTAGTTACTGTTGTGCATCTCTCAAAAAGCTGGTGGCTGAAATTTCTGTGTTGAGAGTAAGTCCTCAGGTCTCTTGTCTCATAGCGCAGCAAAAATCTGGTCACTGAGTAACGATTTATAGACTTTAACCACAGCAATACTGACAAAGTCAGTGCTCATTTGTCAAATGTAATAACAATTATTGGAAGCGCTTTGCATTGGAGAATCAAAAGACACTTTAAAAATATCGGTTGAGTTAGCTTCACACATTTATGGGAAGAGTATTTTTCCATTTGGAGAAGATGAGGAAATTAATCAGTTTGCACAAAGTTCTGCTGTAGTTCTCTGGCAAAAGCAGGGGCTGAGAGGCCAGATCTACAGATTCCCAGTCACTTCCCGCAGCCCCAGAGCTGCCTTTCTAAACTGCAGCTTACTTCTGCAGAATATGAAACACTTCTTTTTTAATTTCACTTTTACATTTGGTTATTCAGCAGGTCGTATCAGGCGTAACTTCGGACAAGACTGAGTGTGCTGGCATGCTGCACTGACACCACAGCGGCGTTGCTTTTTATGGCCAGAGCCTGGCTGCATTTCAGTAAATGGCAAAAGTCCCATTGGCAGTATGGCCAGAGTTTCAGTTATAAATCCCAAATTAGCACTCATGGATGATGACATTATGGCTGGTCAGAGGCACACTACAAATTTCAGAGCTGTTGATAACACATATCAAGGCTGTCATATGCCTTGGGCGGCATTTATGTGGGGCTGCAGAGACGAGGACACTTTACAGAGGGTCTTCTTGCATATGTGTGTTATCTACTTCTTTTGTATTCTTATCCTTTACTAAATTGTATGTTTTATTACCTGCTTAGTGTTTAAGGTATTCTCTCTCCACAAGTACAATATGCCCATATGTCTTTGGCTCTGCCCCCATTAATTAGGGAGGCAAATCACAGATCTCTTCACAATTCCTGTGGTATTACCACTGTCTTTAGAGACCTAGCAAATATGTTTATGAGCATTTTTTATTTTTTACTGAGTACCACGTCTTTAATGTTTTCAGTATGTATTTCATTATGGAATAGTACTCTATCAACTTTTAATAGTTACTTTGCTGTACCATATTAGAAAAACCTTTAACATAGACCAGAAAAAAATGTATTTCTGACTTAATTCAGAAAAGAATTAATGAGAAAGAAACAGCAAAAATTAATTATAATTTCCACGGTGTCTTTAGAGCATGGCCTGGTACTTGAAGCTCCGTCACTCTGCCTGGATGTTGCTACCTGAGGTAGCAGCGGTGGATCTGAACCACTGGTTAGATTCAGCAGCTGACCAGGTCTGCCTGGTGACATCCTGGAAGCAGGATTTTCTACAGAAAATCTGCTTCTGGCCCATGTGGCTGGAATTGAAAGCTTCCAAAATTATGACTGGCAGGACACAGGAGGCCTCTTGGTGACAGTGCAATGCATAGAGTTGTCCAGCCTGTGTGTTTCCTGCTGTGGACTCCGGGAGATGACTTCCTTCTCTATAGCTGAAACAGGTCCCCATGAGGATGGTCAGGCTCAGATCAGGCTGCCTGGAGAGGCTGACAAGTCTCCTTCTGAGGAGATTTTAAAGAGGCTAAAGCCCTGAGTGAGCTGGTCCGAGCTCACAGCTGAGCCTGCTTCAGGGAGGAGGTTAGACCGAGACCTCCTGAGCTCCCCTCCAGGGTGACTTGGGACGTGTGGGTAGACTCCCCCACAAATTAGTGGGCAAGGGAAACTTCAAGCTTGGCTCGCTTCCACCTGGCTCTGAGGCAACANCGCGCCACTGGCGTGGGCCACCCCTGGGCAGCACAAGTCCCTCAGATGCCACATTCAGAGGCTGCTCTGTTGGGTGGGCCCGTGGGAGGGCTGCTATGCCTGCCCTGCGCCACTGGCTGTCCTCGTGCAGCCAACGACACCGTTTTGGGGACCCTCGGCAGTGGCGCGTGCTGCAGAGCAGCTGGCAGAGGAAAGAAATTGTACTAGCATTTCATTTATCATGGGGAGGTGGCCAGTATAAACTCATCTCATGTATAGCGCATCACCTGCTGAGAAATCCAACGGTAAAATTAATTGGCATGAATATGAGGAGTATACTTCTCCTAATCGGCTTCAGTGCAATTATATCCAAAGGCCCTTTTTGCGGTCATTCACAGAGCTTAATTGCTATAGTTTAATACTACAATTAAAGAAGGCCTGGAAGGAGAGCTGAATATTAGGCTCCTGATGAATGATAATTATCACTTTGTGTAGATGGATGGAAAACATTTCTAATTAAATTATTCTTGTAACATAAATTAATAGTGTGATCTGGATGAAGTACTTCTGATTTCACATCTAGAATATTTCTGAGAGCACCAAGCTTGTGCTAGAATTTCAGTTGGTAGGTCAAATTGTCTTTTAAAAATACCTGACTTTCCAGACAGTTTAGCAGCTTATAGGTTTCTGCAGTGAAGATGTTCGGCAATGATAGAATGATGCAAACATTGCACAGAGAATAAAGTAAAATAAAATTAAAAACTAAAATAAAACAAAATAAAACAAAACTATGCAACTAGCATGATCTCTTAGTTCTACGAGCATGGGGGATTCACAGTCTAAATGACAGGGATTCGTAGCATAACTGTCACACATCTACCTGTATTAATTTCATCTCCATCTGAGGATCTTTGCAAGACATAAACCATTAACCTAATACTTTGAAAACAAGAAAGCTCATTAGCAGCTCTAGGGAAGGGAGTGAGATGGGCAAGGAAGGTGCAGGTCATTAAGGTCTGAAAGAGAAAGAAGCGTGAACGTTTTAAGAAGAATTACTCGATAGGCAATCTGTCTGTGCTCTGCAAAAATCCAATGTATACCTTGCATTTCTTTCTAACTGGTGAGATCTGCAATGAATAAAGTAAACAGGCAAATGTAAAGGTCTCAGCTGAAGGTGTCGGGATGTATTTCAAGAAGTGGATTATAGATAATCATTCTAAGATGACCGGTAGCTTCATGGCCTAATAAGTGTATCTGACACGTTAGGTGTTGACAGCAGCCCTTTCCAAACAGGCCTCATTAGACATTCATTTTAAGTTTCTAGAGCAACAGTCCGTGACTCCAACAGGGTATTTTTGAAGGGTAGAAAGTGGGAGATATATGGCCACTTTCTGTCAGAAGATAATGGGAATTTTGTGTCAAGGCACTCTCTGTGCATATGGAAGACTGTCCCTGAGATTTTCTGCATGCATGCCCTCTTGTGTATGCAGTACATTAGTGCTTACTGTATATATCAAAATTTGGCATTACTGTATCTCTCTAAACATCGCATTAATCCATCTGTCTGTCACCATGGCAACAAGGCTCCCTATTGATGACTGAAGAAGAGCTGAACCATTAAAACTAAATGTACATAGTTAAAAAAAAAAAAGTGAGGAAGCTCACTTGGTGTAGTGCTACAGAGACAGAAATGGTTGAAAATGGGCTAATTAATATTTTGGATGCATTATTTTTATTCATGGTTATAGATCTGAAATAAAGCCTATTGCTAAAATGATCCTTAAATCTGATCTTTGCTTCTTCAGATCTATTTATTACATATTCTGCTGAACTCCATCTTAAAAAATGTGCATTTTTTCAGAAGTTTACATGTTCCTTGGTATATATTTGTCCCGGAGGATGGAAAGATGAAATGAATATCTTAAAGATACCAAGTACAAAGCAGATTAGAAATGTTGCTGAGTATTTTTACTGCACATATTCTCTCTCTCTCTCACTTCCATGCTTGTAACATTGCCAAAATAAAATCAGTAAAGTGCACACATTCATTAAAGGATCAATGTCTAACTGAGCACTGTTAGTTTGACCTGAGATTTTTTGAGAAGCATAATGTTGTGGAAACTCTGACATGAATTACTGAACTTCATAAATCATTCTTGGACAATGAATTTCCATTTTTTATTAGACTGGCGCCATGCATGCTATTAATGGTAGACTCGAGTCTATAATTCTATTAGGCTATAAAGAGGTCTTTGGTTTTAGAGCAGAAATAAAGCTTAAAACTAACCACTGACATCTCATCTCCTTCTGTGTTCATTGGATGGTGCTTTTTGTTCTCTAGAAAAACGCCACGTATTTTCTTCACCCTTTGCAGAGTTTCTTTTCCAAGCCTCTTTGCTTTGCTCACAAGGTTAGCACTAATAACAGCTACAAAGTGGATAAAACGAGGGACCAGAGAAAGAAACAGGAATTCTGTGTTTCAGAATGCTTTGCTGCTTTCACTGAGCTAAAAGTGTGATTATTCTTTTCTACATCAGGATTTACAACTCTCTGATATCTGCTTTAAACTATGTCCCTTGGGTCAGGAGGTAGCTCACAAGTGCATTTTATCAGCCCCGTGGAAGGCTGGCTGGCTGGAAGGTCAGATGGGGGCATTGCTCTGTCTGTTTGTGCATGGGAGAGTGGAGTTTGTACACGTGCACGTATGTTGCACGTATTTATATGAGGCAGATGATTTTATTAAATCTGATGTCCTAGTGGGCAAACATGGATGGTTTGCCCTATCTCGGGTTATATGAACCCCTGGAGGACCTGGAAGGTCAACTGAACCTACTTGGTAAAACAAGGAGGCACAGATGCTACCAGCCAGCCTAGGGTTTCTGATTCACTGCTGACATTTAAAATGCTTTCAGCTCAGCAAGAGGCTAGAGGAACTTGCAGGTGTGGAAGCAAGCAAGCAAGCAAGAAAGCAGTCAACTTCCCTTCCTCCTTCCTTCCCACCCTCTTCAGGTGAAGAAAGGTGATCCCTTGAACTGATAGAAAAGAGTACTCCTGTCTGATATGAAGCAGAGGGGCAAGAAAGAAGTAGCAGCAGAAGAGGGTCTTCCTAGTTCTGTCTTCGACAGAAAATAAAAGATTAATTCTGAACTTTATTAATGCCAGGCTTGTGGCATGTATTGCCCTGGGTGGACAGAGACGTGGCAACATGGTCTGATTGCAAATGCTTTTGGGGGTATAAAAGTGGCACTTGACCGTGCAGATGATGGCCACCTGTAGTGTATGTTGTGATCTAATTTGTCTTTATTCCAAGCAGTACATCACCTCCATCACTGGATCCAGCAGGCCTTCCAAGACAGTGGCAGCCATAAGCACAATTTCTCAGCGTTCCTCTAGTGAGCTAAGCTTTCTAAGATTTTAAGGAGATCTTTGTTGATCAATACAAGTCATTCTGCTTTCCAAAATGTTAAAATAACTATGTAGTATGTTCCTCTAATGCAATGAATTTCACATAGTTTATTATATAAAGAATCCTACAGTGCCATTAAATGGCATTCCTAAGGATGGGGGGAACTTCGCTTTTTACTTACAAAATTATACATTGTAGTAACTTTTTAATTAAAGTGCAAAATATCGTGTTAATATTCAAAATTTAAAAGTCTTACCTATTAAAAATTATTTCCATTCTAATTCAGTATTTAAAAGAGAATGTTCTCTCTTTTCAAAGAGAGTATTTTCAAAAAAAGTATTCTTATTTTCCTGATTTTTAGAAATCACAAAATTTTCCTTTGATTTGTTTTTTAATTGAATTTTGCAAGATCTGGACTACGTCCTTTGTCACTCCAGTGAATTCCTTTCTCTCTGGAAAACTCAATCTTCTGAAATTTTCCTTTTCTTCAAAACATGCTGTTGTAATAAAAACTTGGTTTGAATCCTTACCTAGCACAAGAGAGGTATTTCCTTGCCAGCTGTATTTCTGTCTTCAAGTACTTACTTCCTCTCACTCCAGATGGCAGAAATTTGAGTATCTATAGAGGGCGTGCTTCTGCACTGCCCATACGTTTGGCTGCTACTCATATAAGATGGAGCGTGTTGAACTCTGTTTCAGTTTTCAACCACTCAACAGAGGCAAAGCATTTCATGATCAAAGATTTTATTCGAACAACACAGTTTTGGGCCAGCTGGGTTTCTTGCTACAGCAGTCCTATGTTTCCAGCTGTCTCATGTTGATGCCCTCTCCCAAAGTTTAATTTCATCCATGTGCTGTGTGAATTGTACTCCATATGCACACAGAAGCATCTTAGGTGCATTTCAGATAAACATTCAGCCTGACAGCTGCTGAGGATATCTGTCAGGCACTTGTTGGACTCCATGATCTACGTGGTCTGTTCCCACCTGGAAAAGAAGCCTCGGCTTTCACGGTATCTCCCAATACTGCCAAGAGCATTTTCTGGGCAGGTGCCATTTTTCAAAGAAGTATAGAACTGAAGATCTCCCTTCTTCTCTCCTCCCTGGCCGTGCTGTGATACAAAAAGCTCTGAGCCACACTGGGGATTCAAAAGACCATTAGTTATCGCACCCTTTCATAGATGCAAAAACCTGTTTCCTGCGCTTCGTGATAAAGCAATGGGAAATCCCTGAATCACCCTGTTCTCTTTCATTTTCTCTACTGAAACTGAGGAAGGTGTGGGCAAGATGCCTGCATGAAGCAGTACAAGGTTCTTGATCTGCTTGCTGCCCAGAGCAGGTTGCCAAGCTGTGACAGACAAGTGCTATTAAGGAGGTGGTGGGTCTTGATGGAGATGGGAGATGCACCAGTATCTCACCCACTAGCAGGGTCAAGAGTGCTTTGTTGCAGGTTCTTCAAAAGCTGTTCAGGCACTTTCTACTTTCACCCCTGTTAAAAGCTTATCCAAGGAGAAGCCATATCTCCTGTCAGCTCATCAAGCAACAGAACCAGCCCAAGCAACTTACAGCTTGAGCATCCCTTATTCATGGTGGCCGAATTCAGTGCTTCTCCACTGAGGTGGTCTGCACAGCAACACTAGATAAAACCTTAAGATGCAGGCACTTGGTTTTATTTAATTTGAGGGGTTAATTATGGCAAACCCTTCTACTTAAAAGAAATATTTTTATGTACGTATCAGCATATATTTTACAACATGTTTTTATTTAAAGTGTTCTGCTTGCCGTCTATTTTGAGTAAGGTCTTGGAAGGCAAGTATTTCCTTCCCTCATCTCAGCTCCACAGCTGGCCTCCTGGAGAGGGATGGCAGGGAATATGGGACAGGCAGCAAAGCAGCCAGATACTGACAATCTGCCTGAGAGAGCTTGGGGTTTGTTCTTGTGTCAGCCTTTCGTGGCACAAGCCTGACCACTGACCTTTGCAAAGAGTTGCTCAGCCTGCCAACTTCTCAGAAGCAGGAGAGGTGTGAAGCTTATGAGGTGTTAAGAAGATGGAGAGTTGTATGCTTTGGGTAGGTTGGTGGAGAGGGGAGAAAAACTGGTACCTTTAATGACTGTGGAAGGAGGTGGGAAAAGGAAGTGGGGGGATTGTTTGGGGTTTTTTTTGTCTTTTTGTATAAAAAGGAAACTCTTGCTTTTGTCTTCTTGAGGAGGTGCAGAGGAAGGAAGGAAATCAGTGCTTTTTTTGGTGATGTATTGAGAGAAAAATTCTGCTCTGTGAGCACTGGTTTGAATGAACGTTCATTAAAGTAGTGCCCTTCTGGCCCTATAGACCCAGGTGCTGCTTGTGAGGCTGTGCTGTTGCTAACATGCATTTGCCTCCCATCCCAGGGCTCAGGATTGCCTGGAGGCAGCAGTAGTGCTGAGATGGATCTAGACAGACTGAAAGACATAATCTTACAGGGCTAATACACATTGGAGGGTTCACCAAACCCCTCATAAAGAGGTGGTGGGAGACGCATCAGGCCACAGGGATTTTCCCTGACCATGGGAAACTGGCATCCCCTGTACCCTGGCAGGCCACGTGGTCATCAAGCTGAGTGCCCAGTCCCTCCCAGCACTGCATGTGTGCGCTTTGGCTGGGTATAGGCACTTCACGCAAGATGAAAAAGCTGCAGTGCCTGAAATAAACACAGGTTCTCCAGCTTTGCAGAAGCCAAGGTTCTGCAGAGGGGTAGACAGTGCCAGCTACCCACTCTGGAAGAGTGGAGAGTTGACAATGACTGATAGTTTTTCTTTTAGTGTAGTTGTAAGAACCATGTAGACAGCCTGTGGGAATGTGGATCCTGTCTTTTGTTCCTTGCAATGGGGGAGTCCACACTGGGAAAAGACCTGACAATATTTTTAGTGCTGCTGAAGATTATATGGGGATACAGGCTGAGGAGAATGGCTTTGAAGATCTTGACTACAGACAGACCCACCTTGGATTTGCTGAAGCTAATCTGTACCAGGTGCCTCCTGAATACGCATGGTGCCCAGAATGCTCGTGCTGAATGGCAGGTGCTAATTCTGAGACAGGCATCTCATGTGGCTTCCTGTGGCCAGGAATTCTTGAGCAGTAGCTCATCCCAGACAGACCATAACCCGGTGACACAAGGAATGTTAATTTCCAAGATGCAAAACCTCCTAAGTTATGAAGTATTGGTAACTACAAAACAAAATGTTCCTTGGAAAAAAAGAAAAAAAAATCTATTCCATGCAAGTCTAGAGGTTTCTGCAAGGTGTTGAGATGTGACATCTAGAGAGGGTTCACCTGGCCCAGGCAGGCTCAGGAGAGGTCTGAGGTGCTGTCATGGTTTCTTGAGCTGTTGCACAAGGAGCACGTACAGTGGCAGCTGTAGCAAGCAAAATAACGGCAGGTGGGGTGTGTTTGCTGTGTAGGCTACCGCAAAGGTTACCGATGCGTGCTAGGCTTATTCTGAACAACATGTTGTGGTTAGGTACTGTGGTTAGAGCAGACAATTGCAGTGTGCTGTGCATAATGCATAATAGACAGGGCTGTGGTATGCAGATAAAAAAGCATGGGATAGATTTTGCACTAAAATGTGCTTCTCTGCCTGTGAAAAAAGGATTAAGCTAGTCTGCTAGGAAAGCCCTAGCTTTGACCTGCATACCAAAAGCTAGTCTGCACCAGTTGGCCTGGATGAGAATCACAAAAAGCCGAAGTTAAACTGGGTTCTTATAAATCCCTGTGAGCTGCCCCTTCATGCTACCAGTAATTTGCTTATCGTTATGTCCTGGTTTGAGGTAAAACAGGATCAATTTTGTTCAGTAACTTTGCTTCTTAGCTGGGCCTCTTCTAACTACTGAAATGAACAGCATATTGTGCAGACACTGTTCACGCTCAGAGTGATAAGACCTATGTTTATAGCTGATGCCCAGGCATGGTATGTGGAGAGGCTCTTGCTTATACTTATTGCTATAACAGCCAAGGCCAACCAACTTTGTTATTTGCCCCGTTGGAGGGTCGGAAGCGGAAAAACACAGTGGGGTCCCACCTGCGGGAAGGAGCGGACAGGACAGGTGACCCAAAACTGACCAACAGGGTATTCCATCCCATCTACCTCATGCTCAGTAAAAAGCTGAGGGATCAAAGGGTCAGGTCTCTCTCGGGCTCTTTCTTCTACGGCTGACGTCTAAGGAGGACTCTGTCTGTTCGTCTGCCTTTGATCCTGATCCTGAATCCGTATCTGGAATCCAGTTCCCGTTCATCACTGAGTCCAACCTGNGTCCAGCCTGGGACTGCCCCAGTGCCAGCTGGTGTCGTGATTGTCATCCTGGGAGCTTGATACAGTTTTGTACATATTTCATTATTTCCTTTTTATTTTGTTATTAATATTTCATTAAAGTAGTTTAGTTCCTTCAAAACTCATAAGTCTCTTTTTCCCTCCTCTGCCTCTCTCTTTGAAGAAGGGTAGAGCATCTGTCAGTCCCATCTGGGGTCCCCCACGTCCCCAGTAGCCAATTCGGCCCAAACCATGACACATTAGTATTTCTCTGTGGATGAATCCTTCCTAGTTGCAGTTATCTTTGGAAGTGGAAAAAATGCAAGTTTTTTACAAATGATTTCCCCTTATAAGACGTTCCTTCTGAGTAAGGTATCCCTAAAGATCTACCTGCAGTTTCTCCCATGGGCAGTGAGTGACGGACTTTTCCCCTCTTGATGTCCTCTGCCCCAACTCCTCAACTCTGAGCAGCCACCTGAAGCTTCAGCCATCAACTTTACCAGGTATTGACCCTCTCTGAAAGCATCCACGGCTGATGCTGTTCGCATGAAGGAGTCAGGCTTCTCACTATGGGTATTTGGAAACTTCCCTCTTCTATGTGTAACCCCACTTTATAATTTCCACACGTAAATATCTATCTTTGTGTCTAAAAGTTAAAAGGGGAGCCTACTGACTAGTAACAGAAGCTCTTCAAGCTCAGAGATATTCACACAAGTGTTCCCCTCCTGCCCTCTCTCCTTCTGATGGTCACCTGGGGCTCTGTGGCTGAGAGGCAACTGAATTAGGATAGTCCAATTCATGTGCTCCAAGCCAGAGGGAAGGCAGGCTGATGTTCCCTGCTATATTTAAAGTGAAAAGATTTCTCCCATGTCTGCTTACCACACCTGTGGTACAAACTAATGTGTGGATTTTACATTGAGATGAACTCTGGTTACTGGTAAAAACTTTCATTGTCTTTACATCAAGTCTGAGTTTATATTGTTCTGCCAACTTCGTATCTTTCTGAAGTTAAGGTTTTTTTTCTGTTATATTCCTGCTAGTATTCTGTACCTACGCTCCTTTTAATCAAATAAAATACACCAATTCATAATGCCTCGAAGACTAATCTTTGCATATTATTTATTGCATGAATAATTTTCTTTAGAAGTCTGAATGGATTCCCTGGATTTGCTGATTACAGTTTTATTGGTTTAAGATGTGGTTATACTGCAGACTGCCATTTGCTCATCAGAATTCATCTATACGAATCCTAGTAGACTAGTATAAACCAGTTCTACAAAGATTCAGATTTATAAACTTATTCTTCTATTTTGGTATTAAAAGCATATGTTCCAAAGCCTTTACAAGTCGCTCTCAGAATCCTGGCCAAAACCTTCTCTTAAACATACAAATAATCCCATAACTTTTCTTATAAAAAGTTCTTGAATTTTTCAAAGAATAATTATTGGTTAAAATAATTAATGGCTAATAAACTTACAGGAAAAAATAGAATAATCTCTTATGAGGCTCAGCTGGGCATATTTGAAGAAGGCAAACTTCTGATAATGCTTAAAAGTGAGCCATCAAGCAAAACTCTTGTGTTTATGGCACAAAACTCTAGTGCCATAAACACACACTAGTTGGGCACAAGCTTCTGAGCAGAGCAAAGCCCATCCATTTAAGTGTTCACAGAAATACAGGAATGATCACTGTAGTAAATAAATTAACAAAAATAGCAGAAAATTGTTTTTGTTTGATGCCTCTGACCACACTTGTGTATGATCAGTATCACATTTCTGTTGATTGTCAGACTTCCTTTCTCTCCTGCAGTGTTGTCAGCCATATGATTCATGAGTCATAGCTAGTCCTTTGTATACAGAGCTCATTGAATATTCAGATTCTGCAGAGTATAAATTATCAAGTAAATGAAATAATTTTTTTATCCTGCTTTTTTGGGGGGGGGGGGACGGGAAGGAACATAGACTTTCCAAATTTGAAATTAATTCAGTCCTTACAGTGCAGCACCCCTGAGTCTCTTTTGGCTTATTGTCCTGAAAACAATAGCTCTGAGAGGTGTAAAATGACCTGTTCTGCCTTATTGTTTTATGGCAGGAAGGTGGGGAAGAGGGGTGGGTATGAAACCCAAGACCAACATTGCTGTTTACTGAAAGAAAGTATAGACAGTGGGGGAGGGCAGGTGTAGAAGAGACACAAAACCAAGTTGATGGCAGGGAAAGGAGTATGGGAAAGAAAAGAAAGGAACGAGAGAAAAGCAATGATATAATACTAAATCTTTCCCGTTAATGATGCTGAATGGTGACAATGAAGCATTGACGAGATTTTCAAAAGCAGTTAGCTCCATTTTGAGATGGCCTAGTTAAGTGTTTAATGATGCAGATAGCCCCCCTCTGGGATTTTCAGAAGTCTCTAATTGCCTAATTCCTCCAGGAAAACTATTATGTATTTTGTGTTAATCCATATAAACACACATCATGGATGTGTTCCACTGACAGCAATGGATGTTTCTGCTGTAAATGCTCAAAGTGTGTAGTCAGTCCAAAACAGTGAAACAGCCCACGACTATAATTATAAAGAAGGCTTTTCTCAAAATGAGTGTCACGCTCCTGCATGAGCTGGATGGCATCACTTCCTTGCACTCCACTGCAGAGCATAAATTCCTACTTTCCCACAGCACTGTAAGCAGCTGTTTGCTGAGGCAGCAGAGAGAAAGGAAGAGGCAGCTAGGAAACATAGACAGAGGGGGGGGGGAAAGGTTGTATATGAGGTAAACTGGAGCATATTTGCAGTTACTCTTTTGTCAAACAGGAGTCCAGTCCCTTCTATAGCCCCAAGTAGGAAACTGGAGGGAAAAGAAACACCTGTGAAAGGGATATTCTTTTACACAGGAGATATTAGTTAAAGAACTCTATCTCAAAACTATTTTACTATTTTAATTGGTGAATTAGAATAATTGCAGTTAACAGCATCCCTTTAATTACATGACCATTTATAGGTGTGTATTTTATTATTTTTTGGTTTGTTTCCTATGGGAATAGACTTACGCAATTGTTTAAAGTGTCAGTCAAACTTTCCTTCTCTCCCCAAAGGAAGACTTTGGAACTTGCTTGGCTGAATAGGAAAGAGAGTAGAATTTTCAAGTATAATTAAATTCTTAAAAGTTTCCTGAAAATCAATGGAAGAAAGACAAATTAATGCCAACGCTGCGGAAAGGACTCTGTCATTATGTACTACCATCCTGAGCAAGTAATTAATGAGATAGCTGGAGCTTATCTAACCACCATTACCAGAGGGGAAGGTCCTGCTCTCCCTTTCTTTTCTGTCTTTAAGCTGCGTGTTGTCTCCTCTCACTTTTTGCCTATTCTTGCATCTATGGGATGCCTCCATGACCACACTTGGCTGAAGTTCAGTGGCAGCCTAGACCAACCTAACTGCTGCCTACAGTCCTGCTCTCTGCTCTTATTTTGTATCTATTTAAATTTATATTTTATATATATATATTTATAAAGAGGAAAAGACTTTTCTCTTTCACTTCCCTTTCCCTGGGCAATGTATTCCTGCCCCTCCCTTGTACCAGTCCTGGATGCTTTGTCATCTCCTTTGCTGAGTCATTTTAGCATGATAATGTGACAGAAAATTAAGTTGGTGAAAATAAAAGTGAATAGTTTTCTATTTCTGATGATCCTTTTGTACTAAGACCGCTCAGCAAAACATCCAACGAGCAGTGGAGAGACTGCAAGGGAGAGGGTGGAAGGGTCTGAGTAGAGGAGAGGACAGGACCACCGCCACCCTTCACTGCTAGTTCAGGAGCGGAGAAAGGGGGAGAGAGGGAGGCCTGCCTCCCTTGGTGCTAGTGAGCTGCTAGCTCTGCTCACCCACTCACCCATCTTATGTCACTTCACTTTTGGTCATTTGGTGGCAGCCAGCTTGCCCCCGGTCAGCGTGTGTTGCAGCTCCCAGTTAGTCAGAGTATGCAATTCTCTTGTCACATGGGGAGTGTCATGCGGACCATGGGGGAAAGCGAGGTTGTTGTGATGGGGAAAGAAAATCCAGCTCCATTTCATCCACTCAGACAAGACGGTTGGTTTAACGTTAATTGTGCTAAACACAAAAAATGAGGGCTGGCTGAATAGTAAGGAGTTTAGCAACGGAGACACCTAGAAACTGGAACGCAGATGTGCTGTGAAGAGTACAGATGAATATGACCCATGATCATATTTTTATTTCTCTGAAGTGCTAAGTTCATTTCCTGGCTGTATTGTGGGGGGAAAAAAAAAGTCGTTTTCAAGAGGAAGTTTACTGAAGAAAAGGTACTTGTTTGGTGAACTGGGATTAGGATAAAGCTGTATGAACCACGTTAACTAAGAATCAGTAATGTGGATGCCTGACCTCCACTGAAATATACAGAAATTTTTGTATCATGCTGATCGATTAAATTATGCTGTTCTGCATCAAGCAATGATAAATACAAGGTTCTTCACAGGGAAGCAAAACATCAAACAAACTGTAATTCACTCTACTGTTTGAGCAGTGTGCTCTAATACATGAGGTAAGACTGAGGAACATAATTTCCTGGCTCCAATGAGGGAATGTTTGATGTGCTCCAAGACTGATACCACTGGAAAATTTGGATTTTTTTTCCTCATGTAACTTTCCTGGCCCTTTCTTTTGGTTGGTTCATGTTCCATGGCAGTTTCCCAGAATGAAAGACTTTTTTTTTTTCTCACTCAAATTAGAGCAAGAATAGGGTTAAAATACCACACTGATGACCTCGCACAATGCTCCTGTTTATTTTTTCAGTTTAAATTGTAAGATTTAGAGGCTGTCTCTCCTGAGCTTTGGAAGCAGTCACTGATGAGGGAAGCATGGCCAATTCTGAATCTTCTGGATTTTGACTGCAGTTTTAAGAAGAATTCTCATTTTCTTATGCTGGAATAAATTAAAATATCCATAGATCCTGATTTCTATCCAAAGAAATGAAGCTATATGGTAAGAAGGTAAAGTAGTAAGTTGAAAAACTATAAAAATATTCCAGACTCTATATGATTAACCCATTTCAGTGTGTTTCTAATGCTTCAAAACAGAAAAAAGCCACCCCAATCAAGAGGTATGGTTTTAACATGCAGCAGATAAATGTAAATACAAAATTGTTTCTGGTCTCCAGAGCTTGCCGTGAAAAACCTTTCGAACCTCCTCTTGCCTGCTTAACGCACCCGCTGCAGAGAAGTAGTATATGTTACACTTTGTTGGAAGGCTAGATGACTAGTCATCTTGGTCTTTCAAAAGCAAGACTTGAGAGACTTAAAAGCTTTTTGGACCTGCTTAAGTTGATCACGTTGTTATGAAAACCTCTCTTTATTTTTTTGTTTCCTTAGAGAGTGATTCTGATGGGCATTCTCACTCTCTCTTCCTGCCAACTTTTATGAAATGCGTATTTCTAGTTTACCCCAAACCTTTTTCAAGGAAATTAAGTACTTTCACAAAATAAATAGTTGGTATTGGTTAAGACTCCAAAATGATGACATACTGTCCAAGCAGTGTTACAAGGAAAGGTTACTTCTCAAAAGCAGCAAAGAAAAAGGAGAAAAATATTTGGTCAGGAAAACAGATATATTGTAGAAAACTCTTGACGTTGTAAACTGGCATGTATGATGTACTGCAGTATTCAGCAAATCTCAATCTGCAAGGCTACTTTCAGCATCTTGCATAACAATGGTATTATCACTACTTTGAATTTTTTTAAAATTTATTTTTCAAAATTCATTGTGAAAGATGTGGAAATTGCGCATAGAAAATGTGTCCATGGCATTGCCTAGCTTTCTTTCCACCTGTAAGAATATCAGAAGAACTTTCAGTTCAATACCTGTCACTTCTGCCACCTTTTTTGGTTGGAAGTAAAAAGCAATTGGTTTGGTGATGTAGGATGTGTGCAGTACAGATATCTTATGTCCAAAAGCTACAGTTTGCTAGTTTGCATTTATTTAATCACTTGTCTGATAACGCTTCCAGCATTGTCAAGAGATTCTGCCATGAAGCATGGTAACAGATGTTCTATATATGTAAGGTGACGTGTCATCTCAGGAAATTAGCTTCCCTGTTGTTTTAAGACTTGCCCTTATGACACCTCCACACTGCAGACAGGGTAAAAGATAGCAACTTTCAGTGGCAACAGCTCTTTCAGTAGCATTTTCCTAACAAAAAAGATAGTCTGTCTTTTTTTTTTTTTAAACTAAGTAATGTTGCTGCAATGTATTTATCTACTGGACGAGATCAACCTGAGTGACCAATAAGAAATCAGAAGAGTACGTATCGTAACACAGGATCCTACAAAGTTTTATGAAGAGAGAGTATTTTTCCTACGTAGTGTGTTTAAGATTTAATCTATTCAGGACCTCAAACCAATTTTCATTACTGTTGTGAATAAACGATAGCAAATGCTTTCAATAATAATGTTGAATTGTGTGAAACATTAGCTGTATAAAGTCTTTTTTGTTGGGGAGTCTTCAGATTGCTTTAAAAGCAACTTTAAAAAGGTGTTTGTAATGTGTTCAGAATGTTTGCAAAAGTTTGTCAATAATACCCTAAATTCCAATGCAATACTGGTACTGATTAGGGACTAGAACAGGCTATCATGTGAAAAGTACATGTGGCACTCGATGATCCTGTTAGAATCAAAGTAGAATCACTACTGAAAGTAAAAGCATGTTTGTTCTCCGAGTTTGACTTCTAGAATTATTTTTCCAGGCACTCCCCAAATTCCTTTGTGTATTTCTGTCAATTAATATGACTGAAGTTGACTTCCCAACCATAACATCTTAAAACCCAACGGAAATACTGTGGAGTAAGACAGCAGCCTGAACGAGGTGCTGGTATTATTTACAAATGTTTTGCTTCTGAAGAGTGTTTCTGAAATTAGCCTGAGTGCTACCTGTGAAGATAAGCCAACAATGACATTTTTACATAAACTGTTTGCTCTATTTGCGAATGTCTAAAATATTTCATAATCTCAGGAGAGAATAGTGCCATTTGGCATCATACAGTCATTAATATCGTCAAAGCACTGAAGACAGATCTCCAGCAATACGTTAATAAAAACCTGATGAAGACTAAAAATGCTTGTCAGTGAACCACAAAATTTCCATCAGCAGCCTTCTGCTGACATTCAGGAAGATAGAGAGAAAAGTTATTAGCTGTTTATAAAGAACATTTCAAAGAATAAAAAATGCTGTGATATCTAAGTTATGAGATAGCAGGCAAACTGTTGACAATAGACACTACAGGAGGAGGAAGAGATGGGAAGGAATAATGCGGCAGCATCTATTACATGTGGAAAAAAAGATACCAATGCATTTGCATGAGACATGATATCAGAAACTGTTTTTACATCCTGCTGCTCATTTGCCAAAAGACTACTCCTTTACATCTTGCAGAGAGAGACACCACTCCGTATTTTTCTCATGTGGCATTAACATTTCCAAAATGATTCTTGCGTATCAACAAAATGGATCATAGACTCACCAGAGTGCCTACCAGGCTACTCTGTATAATTTGGTTACCAAAATAATTAATTTCCTCCAAGGAAGGGGGTGTTATCCAGTGCTGGTGAATCTGTTCCGTGGTTCCTTTGTTATCAGGCGCTGTTTATGGATAAAGAATTGGCTTATCAAATTAAATTAAAGGGATAAATATTCCATTCCAAAATTAGAAATGGAATTACAAAAACAGAAAACACATTGCCTATGTACAAGAATTCAGCTGCATCCTCACGCCTTTTTTTTGGTCTCTCCTAGGACAATAATCAACCATGAGAAACATGGACTGATTGTAACATCTCGTATCTGGAAATCTGGTCAGCACGCTTCTGGGTTTTCTGAACAGAGGGGTTGATTCCTGCTGCGTGTCCCAAACCAGTCCATCCTCTGTAGGTTACACAGCTCTGCTAGTGAGGTGCGAACCTTTGTAACAGGCGCATCAAAACGAAACCCATGCGCGCTTATCTCTAGCAGTTCATGGAGAACATACAAGGCAGAAACAGCAGCAAGCAGTTTTGAGAGTGATTCTGCCTTAGCTGCGGGCAGCCTCCCTCCCTGGGGTTCATGGGGGTGACCCCGCCGCTGGTGCCACTTCGCACTGGGGTGGTACCGTGTGAGAAGGCCCCGGTGCAGGACTGCGTTTCTGGAAAAGCTTTTCCTTCGAGGCTCATACCTTTCTGGGATGCGCCTCACGAAGTCAGGACAGAGCAAGGGGTCTGTACAAACACCCCAGCGTCGGTGGACCGGCCCGTTTCTTCCAGCAACGTACTGGAGCATGCGGACGCCACGGCTAAAGTGGTGAAACGTTTCCGCGTATGAGCGAAAGTCGGGACAGGCGCCTGTCGGCCCATCTCACCGGCGCAGTCGAGGACTTGGGACAGGCGGGACAGGAGCAAACCTCTGGTTATGCGGGGTGACCGGGGAGGCGCGGAGGGGCAGGGCAGCGCCCAGCCGGATGGATCAGGGGCTGCCGCCCCGGCCCTCAGGCCTGACCGAGATACAAACCCGCACATAAACCTCGGCCGCGGCCGCGCCCAGCCCACGGGGGAGGGCAGGAGGGGAAGGCGGAGCCGCCTCGGGGCAACGGGGCCCTACGGCGGGCGGGAGGCGCAGGGCACAGCCGGGCCGGGCGAACTCACCTCAAGCCCCGCACGGGGCGGCAACCGCCCTCCCAGCCCGACCAGCGCTCCCGCGCTGCCCCGCTCCGCCCCCTCCCGCCGGGGC
>VZSZ01009680.1:938014-1052956 GCA_013398815.1 Ibidorhyncha struthersii | reverse complement strand
TTTTTTTGTGCTTAATGATTTGTTCCGCGTGTCTCTTGAGGGAACGTTTTAGGAATGGTCATTTTTAGCAGTGAAATCTGCTGCGCGAAGGAGGATTATAACAAATCTCTATGAATGATAAACTCGATTGCTAAACCTTGCCTTGACCAACCTTCTGACCCTCAGAGAGATCTCTCAGGGTGTGTGTGGGAAGGAGAAAAAAAAAACCCTCCCAGTTGAAAATAAACTTGAAAAAAGACTAATTTTTTTCTTTTGGACAGCCTAACTGCTTTATAATTACTTTTTTCTTTTTTTTTTTGTCTTGTTTTGCGAAAAGTTGTTTTAAAAAGGATTGTCCTACATGGTTGTTTTGTAACTGGTGGAGGAAGGAAGGATCCCTCTCAAGCGTTTGTAATGTGACAGCTTTGGTTTCTGAAGAGTTAACTCGTGTTTGCACGATACACCTATTGCTAGTTTGGTAGCAGACTTTTCATCTTTTTATTTGCTCTTTTTATTAACTGGGGCTGGTGGAGAGGGTTATCTTGGTCAGAAGAATATTTGCACATACATATATTGCATATATTTTTGGTGGGGTCCTCCCCACATTTTACTCTCTCTTGATGACTCCTGGAGGTGGTAGTGGGCCCATGAAAGACTGTGAATACAGTCAGATCAGCACACACAGCTCTTCGTCTCCCATGGAGTCTCCCCATAAGAAAAAGAAATCAGCTCCCAAGAGAAAATGGGAGGTTTTTCCTGGAAGAAACAAATTCTTCTGCAATGGGAGGATCATGATGGCTCGACAGACTGGAGTCTTCTACCTGACTCTTGTTCTCATCTTGGTCACCAGTGGACTCTTCTTTGCATTTGAGTAAGTGACATTAAAATCTTCGTATCTTCCTTCTCTTCCCCTAGTTATTTATTTTCTGGCTGAAAGCAAAGTAAACGTGTTTATCCAGATGTCATAGAGAATGCTGACTGAATTCAGCTAATGTTCGTTTATATAATTGAAAATAGGATCTGATAAGATGCTGAGGGACCCACGATCCTGTTCTGGTTATCATACTCTGTGGAAAACTGGTGTTTGAGGATTTAGGTTGTAGTGCTTTCATACCACAGGTTTCCAGCTCTTGCTGATGTAGCAAGAGGAGTGTGAAAGAGCAGGTTTGGGATGGTCAGGAAATGATGTAGCTTCTTGTCTGTCAATTACTCGGCTGAGAATCAAAACTGGCAGGTGCAAAAATACTGACCCTTTGTCGCAGAACTGAATGCAAGAAAAGCAGTATCTTTCGTTAGTTTATGATTTTATTTTTTTCCTCTTGAAGTTATTTAATTGCTTGTAGATGGGAATTCCAAGTCAGTAAAAACAAAAACAAAACCAAAAAGGCCTGTGCAATTTTGCATGTACCTAGCTTTCCACCACTAGGTAACAGCATTACTTTCTGTTTGTGATGAAAACTTGCATGTGAGTTTGGTGTATGTGTGTATGTTTGTTCTGGAGTTTTGGATTTTTTTTTTTAAGCAGGCTTCTGGTGTCCTCCTAGGGCTTTTTTCTCTGTTGCTCTGAATTTTCATGAGTCCTTTTCATCTATATAAAGTGAACGCACAGTGACAGCAAATCAAATATACTGATTTTTGCAGTTACAGTGGAGTGGTTAAATGAACTATGCATGGCAATAAAAAATTAGGCAATTCATATGAACAATACAGTTCAACTTTTATTTTTTTTTAAGCACTGAGTACAAAGGTGCTCACACTGCCAGAACACTTGCTATAGTAGTAATTGAATTATTTTTAAACAGTTAATGCTACTTTGCCTGTTTTATACTATTGTAGCTTGATTTGTGGTTTGTGGCAGGAAAAAAATCTTCAAAATACATATACAGCTCATACTATTTTCTTGAATAGGAGCTATTATTTATAAGTAAGCTTCAGTGCTGCCTCCAGAAATTCTGTTTGCTTTGCTAACTGATAGTTGCACAACATAGGTCATTCATTACTTGGCGTCTTCAGGGAAGAAGATAGTGACATTAGCAAACCCTAAATGGTACCAGTTAAATGTAGACCATCTTAACATACTGATAGCAGTAAAGAAGGTAAAAATGCTCAACAGGTAACCAGTGGCTAAATATATATGCGAGCTCAGCAGGTGAATTGTCTTTAGTGGACTCCAGATTACTTTAGAGGGATTTATTAATTGTAAAGCTTCTGCAGACATTGTCAAGCTGCTTGAACATCCTTTGAGTAGCTGAAATAACACAGTCAGTGACAGTGTCCATGTACTGCAAGTGTGTTTACTTCCCTGGTTTTAAAGAGGTATTAAAGGTGTAACCTGATAGTATTGCATAAGGACTGGGTGCTACTCTATTCTGTTTGCCATGATTAGGCCTAGTTTTGGAAAGCTTTTCTGTGTGGGCTGACAGTTGCATCTCTGTGTGGTCTTATCACCAGAGCCTGTGAAGGCAAGTGCTGGACTTCCCGCAAATACCAGAACATAAACGTAGGATCAAAAGCGTAATGTTTTATAATCATGATTGTAAAATTTATTTATTAAGCCACCATTTACAGTTTATTTATACATTTTAACACTTTGATCGTTCAGAGATAATTATTCTCTGCAGCAGCATGATTCAGAACTGCTAAAGCGGACGAGCTGCTAGCTGTTCAGCACCTTCTGATTTCATCACTACTGTGAGTTATGTGCTCTACCGGAGTTGAACACTACAACTTCTATTGTGTCTTTGAGCTTATTTGCAGTGTAACCATATACAGTGGACATCAAAATGTTGTAGCCTGACTAAAAATGTTATATAATTGGTGCTTATTCTAACCGGAAGTCTTGAAGCAGGGGAAAATCTTTGGCTTTACATAACTATATAGATTCTCTGTGTGTGTACTGGTCTTGAGTCATTCTTGTATCACTTGCGCTCTCCTTTTAAGAAGAATCAAAGTAGAGGCGATATGGCAATAATATTTCATTTTTGTAAAAATAAGGTAGATTTTGGTCTCTAAAGAGCACTTACACTGGAAAATTATTACTCATCCTCTGAAGGCTAATTAGAAAAACAAACCTTAAGACTACGAGAACGGTGTTCAGCATGTTTGTGATGACTGAACTGCAGAAGATTGTTAAAGTTACGAAGAAAAGAGGGGACTCTAAACAGTGTTACTTTGAAGCAGTTTCTAATTGCAAGTCTTTGAAGTAGTCTGAAGTTACTATGTATTGATCAGTTGACAACATCTTGAGTTATTAGTGTCACTTCCATTATTTGTCTGATTTGGTTATGACGCTGTTCATTAACTAGCTAGTTAGAGAATATGACAGAAATGTGTTTCAGTCCTTTGTGGGGCAAAGTGATTTTTAAATGGGCGTGTGCCTTGTGTGTCTGAACTGTAAGGTCAAGCTGTCATTGAAGAGGAAGATAGGCTGTATGTTCTTGGAATTGTTTGGTCTTTTTGCTACAATTGAAATAGATGATTTTGTTCCCTTTGGGTTTGGAAACTGGAAAATAGGTACTCATGTTCCAAGTCATTCCCGGGCAGTGAAGAGAGAAAAGGAAATAGGAAAGAGATGACTTTGACAGCTAATTCCTGGAAAAGCATCATGCTAACATACGCTTGTCCTTTATCCTTTCATCTTCATTTGTTCCTCTAACATGATTTTCCCTCCCTTCCTTTTATTTTACTCTTGACACCCAT
This sequence comes from Ibidorhyncha struthersii, assembly GCA_013398815.1. NCBI lineage: Eukaryota > Metazoa > Chordata > Aves > Charadriiformes > Charadriidae > Ibidorhyncha > Ibidorhyncha struthersii. The sequence goes on along the minus strand of VZSZ01009680.1, from coordinate 1,049,278 downwards.
TCATCCAGAGCTGTATCTCACATAGTTTGGAATCCTCTGCAGGGAAGAAATACATTTCTCTGAATCAACAAATCCTAGCTCTCCAAAAGCAAACATATGTCATACATCTTGACCTGTATAGCTTTTGACATTGAACTTTGTAATCTTTGTTTCTTCATATTCATGCTTCTGTGCTTTTTCCTGCCTACCTTTTCCAGCTCCTACTTTCGGCTGGTTTTATTCCTTTATCTCTGTTGACTTTTATCTCTCATATACTCCAAGCACATCACCAATTCTTCCTTTTATCATTTCACTGTTATATTTCATTTTCAAAGAGGTAACCCAGGCATTTGTTTAAAAGAAAAACAACAACAAACCATAAGCTTTCAAGCAGGTGAAGTATTTATAATTCCTGCCTCCCTCCTCTTCCAAAGGAAGAGAATGCAAATAACGAACAGTTTTATTTCTGTAACCTGTCTATTAAATGTAACATGAATTATCGCAAGCCCTTTTGGGCCCCAAGAGGGGTGCTGTGCTTGAGGTATTCTTAAAAATTATGCCTGTTTTAAAATGCTCAAGATGAGGTACCACAAATTACTTAAATTGTCTTCAAAATTTTGTTATGTTATTTTATCTTGGAAATATACTTCCTAACTCTGACCTTGTGATATTTAGTTGTTTTTCTTTTTTCCTCTTGCAAATTTGGCTTTGTGTTGAACTTACTTTTTTGCCTTTGCCTTGCCCCATTATGCAGACATACATATTTCGTTAAGCTACTCAGTGCTCATGTAAAAGTAGCTGCATGAAAAGCTTGGAAAACAAATTCCTTTCCCCAGAGCAAAGAAAGATAGCATCCATAACTGAAGGGCAGATTTCACTGCTGTACGTAGCCTGTTCAACCGCTGTATTTACATATATGTACAGTCTTTCACTGGTGCAAGAGAGAGGCAAAACTAAGGCACTTCATACTAACTGCTTTTATGCAGTTAGGTATACATACTTAAATGAGAACAGAACCCTTTATGCCTATGGTTATTTGGGGGTATGGTTTTTGTAAGTTACAGGAAAGCAAAATGGAGGGTGAATGACATATTTAACCCAGTAGGATACGTAAAACAGACATCTTGTGCATCCACACAAGACTCGACATTTAACAACAAGCTTCACGAGTTGCAGAGTGGTGGCAGATGAGCTCAGCTGCTTTGCTGCTGTGAGTTAACGCTGCCCCTGTCTGCCAGCTCTGTTCCTTCCTGGACTTCACTGCGCAGGTAGCAGGAGGGAACATGTCTGCACCTGAGCTGCTTCAGTTCAGGCAGGAAAATTAAACTTCCCGTAAAAGGTGAGTTAAAGCGAAGATGCCGACTGAACCGAATTGCATCAGGCACAGTCGTGTTTTCTTCTGTCAACTCAGTTGCAGGGTGAGTGGCTCTGGAGGAAGGTTGGAGCAGATGGTAGGATGCCGGAAGGGCTGAAGCAGTGCAGCTCTTTTCTCTGTAAATGTGAGTCAGAGCCCTATCGCTTCTGATACTATTTGACACTTGCACTGATTTCAACAAACTGGAAATTTTTTAATTTTTTTTTGAGCCTGTTAAAACTTGATTTTTGTGAGCATTTGTGTAATTGCACTGTCTTTCAAAAGGTGGATGTTGGCAAATTATTTAAACTGGGACTGTTCATGTGCATATGTGTGTACAAATCATTGCTTTCTATCTGCTCTTGCAGTTGCTGGCATCCTGCTCCATGCCTCCCACTTTGAAAACCAGTGTGACTGGAGGACATTCATGAGTCACGCTTTCTGATGCAGTGTAGATTGTTCAATATTGAACTTCTATAGCACAGGCTATGGCAAAGTGGTGTAACTTATTGCTCACTGTGACAAACCTCTATGTGTAAACACTGATGTCAGTAAGCTGAGCATTTTCACTGTGGTATCAACAATCATCATCTTATGGCAAATGTTTTCTGCTCTTGCAAGAGGTGGATTCTTAGTGTGAGGTTCTGTTCCAAGTAGGTGGAATGTTCTTCATCTAACCTCCTTTATTTTCTTCCTCTGCTCTTAAGATGGGTAGGTTACTTGCATCTTTTGATGACCATGTCCTTAAACTATGAGTTCTTTAGGAGGAAATGCTATCAATCTGACTTCAGCTGTGAAAGGCTGCTATAAACTTGTAGGGCATTTCCTGCTGAAGATGTCAAAATGGATTTTAAAGCAAAAACCATGGCATATAAACTAAGATGGGTGTTCAACAGAGAGCTGCATCGTTTTCTACATGGAAGGCAGTAGCCACCTATAGTGCATAGTGGCATAGGTGAATGCAGTGATGAGTAGGTGTGTTTTCCCCCAGTTTTCTTTGTTGTTGTTTTTTTTTTTTTTTAAAGTCATTAAAATTAAACCAGAGCAGTATTTCTGTTTCTCATTTTGCTGTATTATGTATCTCTGATAACAGTGAAAAAGACATGGATTACAGTAAGTCTAATCTTTTGGGCTTCCTTTTTGTGCTGAGTTTATATGGATATACCAAATGATACGGCAAATTCCTAAAGGATGTACCACATTCTTTGTACCTAAATTACACTGGAACAGTTAACTGTCAGAATCAAATATCTTTCTGGTACAAAGTATATCTAATACTTTTTTCCTTGACTTTCTTCTCCTTTCCTTGGTCACAAAATAGTTTACTTAATTCTTCTCTTCTAAGGTTCCCAGTGATCTGTGCAAGTATGTCTGCTGAAGTTTCTCCCTGGCCAGAAGGGAGTTTTCTACTACCCTGCCTTAAAGTAGCACTTCACTGAGCAGGTACACCAGTTTAAACTTTTAAACCTGCTTTGAATGAATTATATAAATTGAAATCCTTTTACCCACAAATGCACTAATAGCATTTGATATTAGGTCATACTTTTCAAGGCTAGGTCTATTCATGTGCTAATGGATAATGATTAAATGCCTCATTTTTCAGAGTAAAATTCTGTGAGATAACAGAAGGATAACCTCTCTTGTTTTTGGAAGTCATACCTTCTTTAGTTCCTCTGAAACTGCAGAGGCTTTTTATGATTTTGTAACACTAACTCATTTTCCAAAAGAAATGTTAAACAGTTGTTCCCTCCCTGCCCGCCCCCCCCCCAAGGGTGGTGGTGGTGGTGGTTTGTTTTCTGGTATTGTGGGGTTTTTGTTTGTTTGTTTTGGTTTTGGTTTGGTTTTTTTTTTTGGTATTCAGTTTAGTTGATGGCCTTTATCTACTCTTTCACGGAGAAAACAAATACTGAACATAACTTTTGGTCTTCTAATTTACTCCGTTTTCACCTATAGTTCTACTTATATTTCCACCTTTTCTTTTCTTTGTGGTGGTGGAGAGAAATGAAAATAGGGAGTAAGAAGTGATGCTGGCTTCTCAGATACCATGTCCTCTCAGAACCTCGAGGAAATCACTCTGTAGCTTTGAACCATCGACACACATGCATCTTCAGAGTGAAATGTGAACATTTGTGGTCTCCTTTCCCTGATATCACTTTGACTCCTTGGAGAAAAAGGGGAAATTCCATCACAGCCTGTTGGGGGGTGGTTTTCTGCACTCATCATAGCTCATCATGATTGTTGTAGAGAGGTGTAAATTCTTACCTGGGATATTTGATATCCCTTCTAGAACGGGGAAAAAGGGTCATTTTAAAAGTTTGGTTATTCTTACCTATACAAATGTCTTCAAGTATTTACAAATGCTGATGGATAATACTTCTGTACCTCTTCAGCCTCCAGAATGTGAGGTTAGACTTATAATTTTGTGGCAGTTGTTTGATAAGTATCCTAATTTATCACTCAAAAGTTTAAGGTTTCTATTGTTGATGGAATCTGTATAGTATGCCTGTTTTGTTTTGTCTTTTCCTGAGTAGGTACTGTTGCCCTTTTATCTGAATGGATGTATGCCAAAGGTTTAAAATATATCTTCTGGAGAATAGTGTAGAGAGAGTCCTGTTCAATAGATTAACACTATTGAAAAACTAATTTCTACTCGTTCTTCTTGGAAGACTGGCATTGCCAAGTGACCATCTCTGGGACTCTTCTCACATCAACCCCTCAGAAATTTTCATATCTTATTTGAAGGAAAGATGTTTTTTTTTAGATGTTTTCTCAAGTCACTTTCTCAGGAATCATGTTACATATTTAGATACATGTAAAACATTGGTTTTACTCATGTTTAAATTTGGACTAATGATGATACATGGTTTATTTTCTGTCATAGCTGTCTTGCATTATTATTTTGTAAATGGCATTTCATACAAAAAGTATATCAGTGGATCTGGATGACTGAGAGATTATCATCCTTTAGAATGAAAAGAGCAAACATTAGGCTGTTCATAATTTGGACCAGGATGTTCAACTGTTCTGTTCATTCTCTTCTCTTTTATTTTTTCTTTTATTTTTTTTTCTGGAAAAAATATTTTATTAAAAATATCTCTGCTTATTTGTAGATTCCGTAGAAACTGAAATGCTGAAATTTCAACTGGACATTAAATATATAGATTCTCTTTTAACAACTAAGTTATACCTTTTAAGTAGCTGAAAACAACAATAAAACAAAGATTCTAGTGGAAACAGTCTCTCCATTCTAATGCAGCATTAAACTGTTAGTTGTAACATTCAAACGTGAAATAATTAACGAGAAAGTGAACATACCTGCAGAAGAGTAAAAAGCTGAGACTATTTTTAACTTTCTAAGCTGAATGATTGTTTCAAAATGCCCAGTCAAAAAAAACACTGGCTTAAAATACTGGGACATTTGAAAAATTGCTTAAAATGTTATAACAACTTTATCTAGAAAGTTGTTGTTTTTTTTTTTTTTTATCCTGATTGATGATCCTTCGAAGTGAAGCTGTAGTAGTTGATGATCACTTAAGTTCCAGGCTGCCAGTAAAGGTTTGTACATGTCAATGCTGCTTGTCTTTCATTTGGTTAAGCTGATGGAAATGGGAAAAAATCTGCTGAAGTTAGATGGAAGTACCAAAGTTTATTAAACTTCATATAATTACAGCCCATTTTTTTCAGAACTTAATACAAAAACTGTGAAGTGGTTAAACTTTATACAAACTAAAGAAACAGACTAAAATCAAGAAATCAAGATGAAGCCTATGTGTCATAGCCAAAAATAAAATTCTGTTCATATTTCTGACATTGCAGAAGTATTGAATGGTATAACATAAAACATACTTAGGAAAGGAAGCTGAAGTGTTTTGGAGTTTCAGTTTTGTTTAACACACACCCTGTCCCTCGTCCTGTTGTATGTGTTCATATTCAAACTCCTGTTCATACTGCAGTTACCAGGCAAAGGAGGCTTTGTATTTGTGAAGCCTGATCATGAGCTTTCTGCATTGTGCACTAGTGGAGATCTTACCAAATTGTGTTCCAGAACTTTAACTACTAACCTGATAGTGTGTTGTAGTGCTATATGATTATTCAGCTTCTGTATCCCTGATCACTTCCTTTTCATCAGTGTCTGTAGGGTTTATTCACATTATTGTGGGATGGTGGCTAATGAGGTCTTACATAATAAGCTTGGCTAATGAGATCACAGCTGTTAGCTTTATCACTGCTAAGTTTCTCTGAGGCTGGTCGAAGCCAAAGGGGCGTTTCCCCGTACCACATATTCAAAGCACTGTTCTTCAGAGTGAACTTCATGCCTGTAGCCCTGCCTGCTTTTTCTGAGGGGACAGGGTTGGGTTTTTGCTGCTTGTGAATTCGAGCAAAACTTTAGAGTATTTCATAGGAGCATCCCAGTTTCCTTTCTGTTTAGCAGGCTCAGTTGCAATGAGACGAATCTGATGGTCATAGACTGCCGAAAAGGATGGACCCACCTCTTCCCTTTCCCAGGCCTCAGATGTTACTTCTTTTGTCTGACTCTGCTATTTTCCCCACCCAATAGTGAACCACTTCAGGGAGTTGCCTTCCTGCAGAAAGGTTATCCTTCTCTTCTGCCCACATGAAGAAAAACTTTCTGCTGCTTTAGATCCCTAAGCTGAATCCCTGAAAGTTCAGAAAAATGTTATTACTGGTGCAAGGGATGAAGCAGGGAAGTGAGAGGGAGAAGATTGTCAGATTTTCCTAGCTATGATTTGAAATTATATCCCAACTTGAGGAAACTTGTTACATAGTCTTGGTTCGTTGTTCAGCATCTGTGAGGGTGCAAACAGAGCATCTTTAGACTTACCTGAATTACTATTTAGTTGCTTAATTAGAATCTATGGAGCCCTGACTTCCTAACCATATTTTATTTCTGAAGTAACTGGATTGTCGTTTACAGAACTTGAACTGCAGCATCTTTCAAATAAGACATTATTAAGTGTTCCTTAGTTGTTCATGTCTTGATTTTTTTCTGAATTTTTTTAAAAGACACTATACCCAATTCTGTAACACAACACAGGGGCAGTAACTGAAGCAATTCTGCTTCCCACATCCCTGCTTGTGTAGTCTCTGTTCCCCATATCCAGACTGCAGAGCCAATGTATTGTATTGCACTTGCTAGCAGAGCCTATCGAAAAGCTGTATGAATGCTTCTTCACCTTAGTTTGTATAAAAACAGCTGAGTTAGCTCAAAATATGCTAAACTGAACCAGGAAAGGAGTATTCTCAATCCTTGCCATTTCTCCCACGCTTCTGCTGAAATAGCAAACAACCCAGGGAAATTGCCTGTTTCTTCACAGTCCCATTCAGCTGCCTACTTGAATGCTTTTTTTTGTTTGTTTTGTTGGTTTGTTTGGTATTGTAAATGTTGAAAGTTTCAGCTCTGGAGGATGAAGGAAGAATCATAAAGCAGTTAATGGAAAATTGAACAGCTTGGATGCAAGAGGCAGTTGCAGTAGATGTCTCTATTCACAGTGTCATAAAAGAATTGGCCTTTAAAATGGTTTTGTTAAATAAGACACCTAAAGCTAATCAGAGCAGAAGGAATTGTCTATAGAGCAGAAGACAGGGAAGAAGTTGGGGATTGAAATATGACAGAGATGAATCTAATTCAATATAAGACCTTGAAAGGATAATCATTCTTCTTTTACAAGACACTAAGCTCAGAAGGCTCTCTTCTCTTTACCTTGAGCTATGGAGTCTCTGAGACTTCTCATCACTGATGTGAGTGTTCATCTTCAGAGTAAAATATGGGTTTTTTTCTTTATGTGATGAACCCCAGACCCTCTTAGGATCAGGCTGCACTGTGCATTGTTTTTTAATGCTAGTCCCTGGAAGCCGAAATCTCATTTCCAGTACTTGAGTATATCAACAGAAGTGTGCTGGGGGTAGAAGGACGTTTCAGAGGAAAGTGTATCATGATTGAGTGGGATAAAATAACTTTGCTTTTTTACTTGGCTCATACTCAAGAGGATTTTGGGAAACAGGCAATTGGCTGTGAATGTGCAAATCAAAACAGTCTGATATGAGAAAAACAACTGACATGCTTGGATCCCAGTGAGTGGAACTGTTGTGGGCTGACATCCAGCTCGACTGAAAGGTAAACATGCCCTTCCCAATGCACATACCTTTCTATTATTGCATCCTAGAAAACTTTAACCAACAGTTAAAGTTGCTAAATGATAGTCTGGATGTGCAGTGTTACCCAATGGTTGACTGTTCTTGGCAAAAGTAAGTTTATTTTCTGTTCTGAAACTTTTTTTAAACAATTGGTGGCGCTAGCCCTTGCTGTTGTAACAAAGAAATGGCATTTGTGAAAGGAGAATGTAGGTTCGTTGCTTCTTAGTTCAATAAAAAAGAAGCGCACTTGTTGCAAAGGTAATTCACTGTTATTAACACTGTTACTGAAATAACCTTTAATTTGAGCTTTATTGCCAGTATTCTTTCTGACTGCATAGTAAAGGTCAAAGATTTAGGGAGCATGCAACTCATCGCTGAGTTGATCTGTACAGATAAGAGTTGCATAGTTATGTTATTCATTCAGAATGAGTGCATCCCTGGGCCAGCTGTGCTTGCCTTCGTATTCTGAATAATGATAAGACTGACAATTTTGGAAGATTGTTCATGCGTGTGTAGGAGTTGGGGGGCGGGGGGAATAAGGAGTGCTATCTGCTGTAGTATTTGCTTCTGGAAATTTCAGTTACACAAGGGACAGTTCTTTTGTGTCCATATTTAGTTAGTACCTGTAAGTAAGCTAGTAATAACTTTTGATAAGCATGCTGGATTTTTCAGTTATTTTTGTACGCAGTAATGTAGACAGTTGGACTGCACAGCAAGGTTCTTAACACCACACTCTCAGTTGCTTATGCGTGTTGTGTCCTACAAACATCTCTCTCACTTCAGAGGCTGGAAGTAAAAGAATAAGCATATGAAAAATAGTTGTTAATAGATTAAATGGCTCATGGAGATACACTGGCAGTCCTAGTTCATCAGCACAGAATTAAGAACTCTGGGAATGACAGCATGGCCCGTAGATCTTTATTTGTCTCCTTTTGGAGTTTGGTTATTTTTATATTTGTTTTAGGAGCAGGTCTGAAAAGATTGCTGTTAAGGACAGTAATACCAGTAGTGCTTTAAGGTTTCAAAATATTTTTGTGTTTTTTCAGTGCAGAAATACCTTTTTCTTTTCTTACTGTTCCTGATTTCTCTTGTGCTAATCTTTCATGACAGGGAAGCTCTGTGGCTCTGTCCAAAATTGTTCTTTTTTTACTTCCAGTGCCATGATGGTGAGGGAAAGACCCAGGACACAGGCTTGCAGATTACACATAGAAGAGAGAGTGGGTTATTCTGAATCTTTGTTATACATAGGAGTCTGCAAGTGTGACGGTCTCTCAGAAATGTGTGTTTCATTGTCTTCATAAAAGTCCAGTATTGACATCTGCCCAAGCTCAAGTCTTTTCTGTGTGCTAAGAACATGATTTTTATCAAGTAAAATCTCTGAAACCTGTGCCTATGCTGGACATGCCTCTCTGTGGGCATGGCAGAACTCTGTCACTGAAATTACAGTTTTGAGCAATGCCAGCCTACTCAGGAGTTTGGTAGCAGAACTGTTTTGGGGAGCTAAGCTCTGCTCTGTGGGGCTGCTTTCACCTGTGGCTACAGGCAGCATAAATGAAGAAACAGTGAAACTGCTTAATTCACCACATATCTTCCAGTTTCTGCAGTCTCCCATTCTGTGTATTATTATTACACAAAAGTCATCTTCACTTAAACTCCAGTTCATCTCCAGAACAGTCACACCCACAGCTTGGAGTAAAGCAGGGCTCCTCAGGGGGCTTGAAACTAAAAGCTCTGTCATAAGGTGTATGACAGGGAAAGGATAGCCTGGCAGAAGGGTGTCAAATCTAATTCTACAGGCATGCTGGTATTTTATTTCATTTTGGCAGTCTTGAATGTAGCAATCTTGCAGTTTGTTTTAGCATAGTTTTTCTGTGTGTAATTATTAGATGAATAATTTCCCAACCAAGCACTATTTCTGTTCTTTTCCACACGCTCCCTCCCAAATCAGTGTCTCCCCTTGTCTTCTCTTTCCAAATACCTTGTACTTGCTTGCTCTTTACCATTGTGTTTTGTGAACTGATGCTTCTTCTTTTGGCACTTTTCAGAGAGCCATCAGGGGCAGTACTGCCTCTTCCTTCTGCTCAAGATGGCTTTTGAACTTGTAGCAAGGATAGGAGAGGTAAAGGCAAGGGGCTTCATTCATTTTGTAGTGGTGGTGCAGTCTTGCCCTATTGTTTTCTCGTTTCCACAAGTCTTGTAGATAAGTCTCTTAAAGTTTGGTTTTCTGTGCTCCTCTGATAGAGGAGGGAAGCACTATAGACAGTGAGAGTACTAGAAAAGAAGAGGTGCTGCACTGTGTGCTTTTACAGAAGGAGGCATTTGGCTGTTCAGGTGGCACTCGTTTGCCACTGTTGAGTTATCTTTCACAGTGCTGGAAGAGACTGGGAAAGTTCAGAGATGCTCTTTGCAGGCAACAAGGTACAACCAGGAATGAGTTGAATTGGACAGCCTAAGCCTTGGCAGAAATATTTCTTCAGAGGGGGACTACTGCTCTGCTGTATACAACAAGGTGGCTCAATGTATAATCTGTATTTAACATGGTACATAATACATTGTACAGAATAATTCCTTAAGGGGGTCTAAATATTGCTTGTGTAGCAATTGCTATAAGAAAAAAACACTTTGTTACTCTAAATACTCGTTTTGCTTTTCAGTTAGAGTTCTAAGCAAGTTGCATAAGGGAGCTAATTGATTTAAGTACATGTCAATAATCAAACTTATGGAATAGCAAAGTGACCGATGAAACTGCCTGGGTTGTGATGAAACGGAAATTCACAGCAAGTTTAGGTTGGCAGAGTCCATGGTGTAATAGTATTTAATGCGGACAGTTTTCATTTTGTGACCATTTTATATGTGGGCTTTCTTTACATTTGCAAAAGAACAATCTTTTAATGTTTAAGGCACTACTCTTTACAAGGTAATGTATTGCAGATAGTTTGGTAATTAGGCATACCAGCCCTATATTGACTTTTTATTTTTTGTATTGTAGAGCTTCAGAACCTACTCTATTATTATTTGTTGTAATTACTTCCAACGTATTTTTTGTGTTCTAATTCTGATTGACAATCAGCTTTCATTTTTGCTTTTTATATGTTAGCATTAAATATGAAATAGTTCTTGTTTTGCAGGTGCAGGAAACTTATTGCTGCTTCAGTGTTGGTCATACATTATGGTTCTAAATTTATTTTCAGTTTGTAAGATGAGTCTACCTTCTCATAGCTGTGTTGACTGAAGTGGAGTAAAGTTCATTTGCTGGTGGAGGAAACTGAGGATATCAGCTTGGTTCTCCAGTGACAGCATTGGTCTAGTATGCATGAAAAAAAGTATAAATAACTCAAAGTGGTGTTTAACTGTATGTGGGAGTTATAAAAGGGCCAGGTGTTGATCAGACAACAGGCAACTCTGAGGTCTGCATGTGTGTAACAGACATGCTGGGTGATAATTTTTGCTTCAGTACAGATTTTCCTCAGCTGTGTTGATCAACAGGCACAAAAACTAGTTAATATTAAATAGCTGGCAGGATGAAAAAGCAAAACTACTTTTGCTTTGCTGTTTGTTATTATTTATTATTACATTATTACACTATGGCTTGCACTAAGATTGGCACTGGCTGCTTCCTCAGCTAGTTATCAAGGCTCCCTGCCATGTCGAGTTTATTTTTCTTGCACAAAGCCTGGGAAAAAAGATGAACCTTGTTCTGAAGGTCACTGTGTCCAGCAGTATTTCTGAGCAATGGGAATGAATGCATTTCAGAACTACTGACCCTTCCTATATAATATTTTGCCACTGGCTGTCCTCATTTAAAGCAAGGACCCTCAGGACACTGAGAGGATTTCAGCAGTTGTGGAAATGAATGAGGAGAATGTCCCCCTAAGGCAGCTGAATGCCATCTACTCTTGTTCTGGCAGGTTCCACTGAAATTGTCTTCAAGCAAAAAAATCATCCACAAACAAACCTTTTTCTTTATTTGATGAAAACAGGGTTTTAAAGGGACTGTCGTCTTATGGTAAGACACCAATTAAATTTTAGTACTATTTGTGACTTACTTTGAGATGGGAGGCTGGCTTCTAGGAGAGCTTGAATCCAGTCATCTGCTTCTGTTTCTTTTGATCTCATGTTACGTTTGTGAACACAACTATGTCACCAGTTTAATAAAGGTGTACCTGTAGAATAGAATTTGACACATGGTGGAATCTTTGCAAAGGACAAAGTGGCCACTGACAGATGCAGCTCTGGTAATACATTTACTCTTTTCTTCTTTTTTCCTTTTTGACTGAGGACTAACTTACTACATCCTTTCCTAAGAAGTATCTGAAATGTAATTCTGTTCTAGAAATGTGGTTTGTAGCGTAATTCATACGAATTGAAGGCCAACTCTAAGGTCTTGTTTATTACAGACAAAAATATCTTTTGGAGTCACTGTATTTTAAGGTGGTATCTTCCCATTTTTTTTCTTCAGACTTTTTTTTACATGCTCATACTTTAAATTATTCTTCAGAAACTGTTTTCAGTTTGTACTCCACTAGTAGGACTAACCTAGTTAAATGAAACTTCTCAGTGTAGTACATTTTTCCTTGCAACATTGCTTGGTTAGATGCAGGATAGCAATTAAAAAAATTGTCTGTGCTTTGTGTTGTGCAAAACAGCAATAAAAAAAGTTCTGGAAGAGAAATCTCTTGAGGGTAAGTGGACTTCTCTTTCAGTGGCACTCAACTATGACAAATATGGCATTAAGAATCCATGCAGAGACAAGTTTAGATGAGATTATTCTTTTCAGACTTGAATGATGATTTCTGTGAAGTGAAATCTTAACCATTGCTTGTGATGTCTTCCAAACATGTTAAGATGTGTACAAAAAAAATAATTGCTGAATGCTGCTAGTGTCAGTGTAAACTGTGACTGTGGATCAGACCTGGCATACGTTTAATTACTTACCTGTGTTTTCTCTGTTGCTTTTACTGGAGAACTCTGCCTCCCTTATAGTCCTGGTTGTGCTTGGGGTGGTGTAAAAGGGCAATGTAATGAAAAATACTGTCTTCCCTTGGCTATTGCTTTCCTAACAATAGATAAGTTAAGTTAGGTTGTTAAATTGAGAAATGTCTCAAGACATTTCAGTTTTCTGAACTTTTTTCTTTTTCTCTCAAAATTAGAGAACATATCAGTAAAACTGTCAGTTTGTTCATCACAAGATTTTCTTTTCTTCCCCATCCCTCTAACCACCCCAGATACCTTAAAAAAGGTTCGCATTTCTTTTACCCAGAGAGGATGATGCTGAGAGAATTACAGTGATTGCCTTTGGATATGCAGATTGATGATAATAAATGCTTCTCCACATTGTTTGGGATGTGGCAGGAAGTTCTGACTTTAAGTTGCAGCAGGAAGTATTCAGATTAGAGGTTAGTAGACATTAGGGGAAAAGAACCCTTTCCAAGCAGAAAGATGGATAAGGACTGAAATAAATTTCCTAGGAAGGCTGTGGAATTGTCATCATTAGAAGTTTTTGCAAAGCAGGCTAGACAAGGCTTTATCTGAAGTGGTTCATGCATAGCTGGTCTGTTCTTAGAGAAAGGTAACTTCCAAAGATGGTTCCACTATCATTATTCAGGAATATATCTATGAAATGCTAGAAGGGTATTAGTTGAAAATGTTATTTTTTTCTTGTGCTTATTAATAATACAACACTGTTGTGGGTGGGGAGAGGAAGGAGTGTACTGTGTATTGAGTAAAACGTAATTATGTCAGTTACTTAATGCATTGTAACTATTACTGTGTAGAAGTGATATTAAAAAGGACTTTCAAACTTTCAAAAAGGGGAGGGCTATTGGTGACTCTTTTAAATGAGTTCTAAAAGGAACCTACAATCTATAGTTTAGACTTATCATAGTAGACTATTAATGTGGGAAGAAATCAATCTAAATATTCACTGATGTCTTAGGAAAGGTAATTAATGAAGTATGACATGAAAAATTTAGCAGGTTACCAAATTGACCAGATGGTATTTCCCAGTCCTACTGCATACAAAAAAATATCTATTTTTATTATAAAGCATGTTCTCTTTCTGTGTTCATATTAATTAGCTAGGTATAAATGTATTTTCTTATTAGCAGGAAAAATCATACTCCATGAGTAAACACAATTTGCTTATTGCCTACTAAGGCAATTCATCAGTCCACATCTTGCAAAGCCTGAGGGCTCTTTGGAAACAAATACTACTGTACCCCTGGGCATTGTTTTTTCAGAAGAGGATGTCACCTATGATATGCATCTTGTTGTAGTAAGGAAGAGCTGGGTGCCTTTATTCCCCCTTGTAGAAAAATGGCATATGGGAAAAGCTTGCTGATGCCCACAGCTTCTTTGATGGCTGGAGGTAGATTGGACCAAGTAATCAGGAGTGGTGTTTAGCTCCTGCCTGCCTGATTTCTTGGATAGTGTATGTTCTCCAGGAAGCCCTGGAGCTGTAGTATGTACACTTACCTACTGTCTTTTGACATATACCATGGAAAGGGCTATTGCCTGAAGCCGTCTTCCGCCACTGGGGAAGCTTATACGGTCACCTTATTAGAAGTGGTGTGGTCTGGCATCTTAAATATATTGAACTAAAATCAAAGGTAGGATGTAAAACTTGCAAAACTTTCAAAGCACTTAGATGTTTCATGGGATGCATTGAGGTCTAAATATGTGAATTTCTAAATTACAGTATGTATTATGACTTTCCAGTGAGTTTCAGTAGCACTGGTGAAAGATACATTAAAAATTGTTAGTGTGGAAACATGAATGTTTGTTTTGGCCTACATAAAACAAATACTCCTGGAATCCATTCTTACTGTTTGCATTACTAAACATCTGAATTTTATTTAATTAGTAGTTAAAATTTTTTTGACATGTCTAAGCAGGTTTACCCATCCAGTGTTAGCCTTGGAATTGGAATAATGAAAACCTCAATTTAGCAAGGTAACTTTGAGATGGGCAAAGACAAGTAATAAAAGCATTGGCAAACAAATTGCCAGAATGGTCTTGAATTGACTGGGAGGACAATAGGCTGGTCCACAATTGCAAGCGGAGGGAGGTTTGCTTCTCTGAGACTGTTGAAATATATCTGAGACAAGTTGTTAGAGTTTTTGTGGGAAATAACCTCTTAAATTGGTGTGGGAGCAATCTGACAATGAGAAAACACTTTTGGATCTTGTGGCATGGCTGTAATTACTAGGCTTAATCTGAGTGTTCTAATAAATAATTTGAATAGTTCACAACCACCTCTGGGCCTATTGTTTTGCAAATCTTTGAGATCTTGTTTGTCTGCTGTGGCTGAGTGTTCTCACTACTGTTGATAGTCTCTTCAGTGCTTAATAAGCAAACAACTCACCTGCTCTATTTGATGAGAGTTAACTTGTAAATTGTTTACCAACATGTGGAACCCTGCCATCCTGCCACTCAGCCATACTTTCTATCCCCTCCTTTCTTAGCAAAGGAGAAAGCTGTGCTTAGCTTCAGAATATATTGCAAATAAGGTAGTTCGTACAGGCTGGGCTCGACCATGAGATTTAATCCCTTATGAAGAGTGTCATGTTAGTTACTGTCTCACCTGGAATGGTAATGGAGCTTCAGCTCCTACATCTTGATCTCTGTGACCCCAGCTGTGGTGGTTCATTTCAAAGGGGAGAGAGGATGGGAGAGTTCATTAGAAAGGGGAGAGTCTCGTTGGATGAATGGATACCAAACTATTTTAGTCTGTATGTGCTTCTGTTACTTTGTGGCTGTAATGTAGAGTTTTATATTATGCAAAACAAATAATATTTTATGTTAAAGGAACTATATGGGAATTGTGGGGAATAGAAGTTTCAAACTGCAAAGCTTTCATAGTTGAATGTTAAAAATCTGTGGTATAGGAATGAGTCATAATTGCCTGGTATCATATTCCAACTCTGTGCTAAGACACTAATTGCACTTCTGCCAGCATAGGGGAAAAAAAGCTAACTGTAGATTGTACGTTCAAATATACATATTCCTCCCAAATTCATTACGTGCCTATTAAATGTACTGCTTTTGAGGCATTCTCTTAACTGTATGAGAGCTCTAAATGAGTTATCTTTTAAGCCTAACTTGGCTCTTAACACTGGGACTTCACAACTAATTTAATCTTCTGGGTTTTTTTTGTTATTAGTTTTTTCTCTTTGGTTGTTTTGTTTGTTTATTTTTAAAGTCTGACATACTGTGGCAAAGACAAAAATTAACTAGTGTTACCTGTTTTCTGTTTTCAGATTTGGTACTGTAACTGATTGTAGGCTTTACTGAGGTAATGTGTAGAAACAGGAACATACTGCTGTGTGATGCTAGACAAATTGATTAGTGCTTGGTGTTACCATGATCTTCTTCAGCTGGGTCCTTCCAAAAGTTATCATCTTTTCTGACAAATGTAATTCAAATTGGTACTGTAATTACCATTTGAATGTATTTAGCAAATGTAAGGGATAGTGCCATAGTTCTCCAGCTATTTTTATTCTGCTTCAGTTTGCTGATAAAGATACATTTTCTGAACCTTTAATATTAACTGACAAAGAATGATTTGCATCACAAAGATCAGAAAATAATGTAACGTACCGAGGAAAAATATAGAACTTGTTTTCTTTATAAATCACTCGTGGTGGTTTGTTTCTAAATTCATGGTTATGCTTGTATTAAGTTTGTGTGTGCTTATCAAGAAAATAACGCTATATTTTCTCTATTAGCTATTTGAAAATATCTTAACAGAATCACAGAATGCTCAGGGTTGGAAGGGACCTCTGGAGATCATCTAGTCCAACCCCCCTGCCAGAGCACGGTCACTTACAGCAGGTTGCACAGGATGGCGTCCAGGGAAGTTTTGAATGTCTCCAATGTGGGAGATTCCACTGGGCAGCCTGTTCCCGTGCTCTGCCACCCTCAAATTAAAGAAGTTCCTCCTTATGTTAAGATGGAACTTCCTATGTTCAAGTTTGTGCCCGTTACCTCTTGTTCTGTCAGTGGGCACCACTGAAAAAAAGACTGTTCCTATCTACCTGGCACCCTCCCTTCAAGTATTTATAAGTATTGATAAGATCCTCCCTCAGTCGTCTTTTCTCCAGACTAAAGTCACCATCCCTGGATGTGTTTAAGAGATGTTTAGATGTGGTGTTGGCGGATATGGTGTAGGGGAGAACTTTGTAGAGTAGGGTAGATGGTTGGACTCGATGATCCCAAGGGTCTCTTCCAACCTAGACAATTCTATGATTCTATGATTCTAAAAAGACCCAAGTCCCTCAGCCTTTCCTCATAAGATGTTCCAGTCCCCTAATCATCTTCATAGCCCTTTGCTGTACCCTCTCCAGCAGTTCTCTGTCCCTCTTGAACTGGGGAGCCCAGAACTGGACACAATACTCCAGATGTGGCCTCACCAGGGCAGAGTAGAGGGGGAGGATGACCTCCCTCGACCTGCTGGCCACACTCTTCTTGATGCACCCCAGGATGCCATTGGCCTTCTTGGCCACCAGGGCACATTGCTGGCTCATAGTCATCCTGCTGTCCACCAGGACTCCCAGGTCCCTTCCACAGAGCTGCTCTCCAGAAGGTCAGCCCCTGACCTGTCCTGCTGCATGGGGTTATTCCTTCCCAGCTGCAGTACCCACACTTGCCCTTGTTGAATTCCATTAGGTTCCTCTCTGCCCAATTCTCCAGCCTGTCCAGGTCACGCTGTATGACAGCACAGCCTTCTGGCGTGTCAGCCACCCCTCTCAGTTTTGTGTCATCAGCAAACTTGCTGATGGTACACTCTATCCCTTCAACGTGTTCAAATTTTTGACAGAAAGCACTGATTTTCTGTGAATCTAGGGATATTTAGTCATATATTGAAAAAAAAAAAGAAAATATTTGTAGATATTAAGTATACTTGGAAAAAATTACCTATGAGTAGATTTAAAAAAACGTATTTATCATATTTCATTTTGATTGACAGAAAATGATTTAGTAGTCTTTATTCTAGGTAGATGTTTTAAGGTATATAACTTCAGACTAGATGAAAACTCCTTTCATGAGAGCTGGGTAACTCAGTGCCTTTAAATCAGTAGGCAGTTGTTTGTAAAAACAGAGTTCTTCATATATTCTGCTTGTTTTGTAATGTGAGATTTAAATAATCATCATAGCTCTGACTGGTATGGGATTCAGAGCACTTTCTTTAGGGTATGCTTCAAGTCTGCTTTATTCTCCTTCGTTAACTGTTTTCACACTGATTTATGGTAAATTTAGTGCCTGTTTTAGGTGTGTATAGTGTGATTGGTAAAATTAATTGGATAATCTGCTGCTTCCGTGTAATTTCATAATGACAGAACTATGTGTTTATTATTTTAAATCAAAAATGTAGTCACCAGAGTACTTGTTTTATCTTTCTGGTTTGACAGCCCTTAACATACTTGGATTTTGTGTGTGAGATTTACCACAGCACATAGTTTGATTCTGGAGAGTGAGTAGCACTAGGCTGTTTTGTGTTTTCTAAAGCATTGATTTAAAAAAAATCCTTATAATTATAGTTCCTTTATTCTTGTGAAAGATAAATTGTATTATCACTTGAATAACAGCCAGTTTCATTCCCATTGAAAGATATAAAATATTTCCATGAGCATTATCAATTGTAGAATTTTGTGAAAAGAGAACTTTGATATAAGACAGAAGGTTATGAAGCCAACAATATAAAATATAATTTATCATTGCAACTTTTAAGTTTTTTATTAGGTTTACAGTGAGTAATTGCTGGCATATTCAAGGCAGAAACATGTACTTTTTGATGAGGAAGTTCATTAATTCATCCCATGCTGCCTATTCTTACCTTCTTTTGAAATCCTGTGTGGATCTTTTCTAACTTTAAATATTTTGCATTATCCTATACTGCTGTATGTTTCCAAATTTATTTTTTTTTTGGATGCAAAAGCTTTTTCTGATATTCATCTGCAATATAGTCCTCTCTCAATATCTGGAAAGTGCAAATTAAAGTTCATATGGTCATTTTTCTAACTTAGTAAAAGCAGTGCTGCAGAGTCCCTGGATTTTCTTTCTCTGCTTTTTCCAAGTAAATGAATGTAAGTACAAAGTAAAACTTTCTTGCAGTTTTTCTTTGGGGTTTGTTGTCTACTAATATGTTGCAGATTTCATGCAGCGAAATGCCAGACGGTTCAATTCAAGGATTTATCCTGTATAACTCTGTTTTTTTGTATGCAGGTAAGAAGGTTCTGGAAGACTTTGAAATGAAACAGAATGGGTACCTGCAGAGTATTCTGGAAATCTGAATCAAACTTGTTTTGGATATCTTTTACAAAATGTATTGTTAACACATCTTGTATATGTTGCAGTTGGGGTTTGAGGAGATCTTGTACTTTGGATGTTGGCCAGCTGAGCAAGATTATGTTGTATGGATATTGTTTAAATAGATCTGGGTATTCCTTTCTATTAGATAATGAGGATCATATTAAATCAGCTGTAAAATCTCCTTTGAAAATGTCCTAGTGTTTCACTTCCTTGCCAGTAGAAAAATACATTGATTTATTTTTTGATGCAAACTATTTACAATATAAGCAGCATATATGGACATATACTTCCATTTCCACCATGCCTCTTTTAAAAAGTTTCTAGGAAGAGGTCACTAAAATAAGTAAAATAGAAAAAAGTAAATGCAGAACTGTTTTGTCTACCTGCTCAGCAGTTTTTGATGTTGCTATCCACGTTGTTTTCAATTTTTGTTTATGAATGAGAGTATCCAAAGATAAGGGGAGTGGGGAGGACTACAAGAACAGTTCCTTTCTAAACCTGGACAGAACAACCAAGGTACATTAATCAGACACAGACAATGAGAAGTAGATATAGTCATGGAAGGCACAGAATGACGTAAAGCCAGCTGTCATCTTTGTGCTGGCAATTCACATACATCTGCCTGTGCAAATCTTAACCTCTGGTGCCTAAACTGATGTCTCAGCCTCTTTCTCTGACATTTTCTTATGAATATCTAGCTGTCAACTCAGGCTTAGCATGACAAAAACAAAGCACTATCTCCTTTTCCCACTTCCTCTTTTATCAGTACTAGCAGTAAATCTACTTCCTACAGATTTTGGCTTGTTGGCATTGAGTGATGGCCACTGGACATCTGATGTCACAAATGCACTTTCTCCAACTTGCCTTTTGTTATCTGTGAGGGCAGTAACAGCAGGAGGTTTTGGTCTTGTGTGTATGCAGGAAGAAATACTCAGTTGCTTGAGGCTTTGTACAACCCCTGGCTGTCTTACTATTTGCTCGGTGGTTTACTTTTGGTGGCCTGCCAGAAGCCTGCTGGGATTTAGACATTTATAGAGGAAGAATGATTTGTAAAATGCCTTCTGTATACTCATGGAAAGGTATACAGGAAATACATAGAATGTCTGCTATAAAGGTATTTGTAGAAATGTTTATAGATGATACAGTGTGTTTGAGAGTCTGACTCTAAGTGTGTTACAGCCTATCTTTGAAGGTCAAAGAAAACTAACTTGGGGCTATTTTATTTGATTGCTGTCTGTAGAACCTGACGTCTGGTTGTGGAGTCCTGTCCCGAGTTAATCGGTAGCGCATAGTCAGGAGACTGAAGGATGTTAAAGCAAGTCTAGTTAAAGATCAAGAAGTGAGAAAGCAATTTTGTGGAGCAGTTGTAAGATTTTCATTTTTTGTTAAAAAAGCAAATTTTAGTGCTGTGTTTGAGAGAGCAGGTGTCCAAATCCAGGGGTTCTTTTGAATAGTGTAATTATTAAAATCTGCTCTTGGATAGTTGCTTATGTGGGAAAGCAAATGGTTTTCTTTGTTACAGTCAGCATAGATGTGAAAAACTCCTGTCAAAGTAAAAATTACTCTGAATGATTTTTTGGGTGTGTCAGTCATTTCTACAGAGTAAGTGAAGAGTGGCCTGTTTTGGCTCAGTTTTATGTTTCATAAATTTGGTCTTGTTATCAAAATTGGTTTCTTCCCTCCTCGCAGTGCAAGAAATTATGTTAAATCAGACTTAGCAGAAATGCAGCAGAAAATATAAACTTATTTCCAAAGTTTCAGAATAAGCAAAATTATTTTACCTTTATATATTTAATCGACTCTTCTTTTTCTACTGGTCAACATGGGGTTTCATTGCTCATAACAAATATACTATGAAGAAACATTTCTTCTAAGGAGGTGTTTTCTTTTGGTGTTTTGTTGTTTGCTTGTTTTGCTGGGGATTCTTTTTGGGTGGGGTGTTGAGTTCAGTTGGGTTTTTTTAAGCAAAGATGATAACTTTTATCTTTAGCCTATTGAAAGGGAAGATGTTAATTACTGCATATTTTTAATGGAATTATTTGTGGAAAAAAATAAAGTGATTAGTTAAGGGATGATCTACATGGATTGTAGTAATTTTCAAAGTTCATTTAATACAAATACTGCATTTTTCTGTATAGGCAGATGTTTGCCTACATGAGTTTCCTTTTTCATTAAGATCCTGTCTAACTAAGAATGGTAAAATCCAAACAAATGCAATGATGGCCTAATGACTTATAATTATGCAATTTAAATAGGAAGTGTTTTGTGATTTAAACTCAGACTTAAATATTCATACCATTTTGGGAGAGGATTATGTGTCCTGCTTTCTTTATTGACAGCTGCCTGAAGATACAGTTTAACCTCATTTTTGAGAGCTGTGTTGATTGTTCAGACAGTAAGCTATTCTCTATGTTGCATTAATTCTTCCAGTTTTGTCAACAAGAAAGGCCAGGATATAACAAACATAATGTTTGAAAGATTTGCAGTAGGCAGAGGAAAAACATAGTTGTGTTATTGCTAGCGATTTAAAAATTGAAGACTTTCTTATAGGAATTTACAGTGTTTCCTATTATGTTTTTACCTTTTGAGATTAAAACAAAGCATCTAGACAAATTAGGATCTATTTTTTCCTCTCTCTTTCAAAAACTCTGCCCTTTGGCTGACTGTTGAACTAAATGAACAAAAATGTTAATGTGTTTTTATAAACAGTACTTGAGACTTCTAGCTTAGGTGTGGAAACAATCTTTGCTGCTTTTCAGCATGATGGTAGTGACTTAACCAGGCACATGGTTCCCTTTCTGACTGAAGAATGAATATAGGTACCAGAATTCTCAAGGTAGTTTTGTAAGATCTTTCTGCTTTTTAGTATTAAATTGTACAGATGAAAACATATGATGACTATTGAAAGTTACAATACAGTTTTGACTTTGGTTCTGATTTTCTCATTGCTTGTAGAAGATAGAGCATTGTGAAATTTTTATTGACTGCTGAAGATATAAACAGGTGTTTAAAGAGGTTAAGTTTGTAACCTTTCTTTTCTTTCAATTTGTCACCTCTACCTTTTTATTTTAATTAGAACAAATAAGCTTTTAAATATACTTTATTCCCTTAAACTTTGTCAAAATCAGGTGGAAGGTTTGTCCTGGTCTTTTGGAAGTTATGGAAAGAAGCTGGAAAAGAAAGTAGATGGACAGTGTGGCCACATGCGCTCTGGTCCTTAGAATGTCCAGGATGAAAATGGTTGAACTTTATTTCAGTTCTTCTTCATCTTAATGTGTGGTGGAATAGCCACCAGAGGATTTTGAGTGATTTTTGTATGTATGTGCATACTGTACAGGATGTTTCCAAGTGAGGTGAAAATACACAAGTAATTTTTACTGTAAAATGCAACTAATGTGCTTATGCACGTTTTCCTTAATTTTTCTCTAATTCTTTTAGATGGTAGCAGATAAGGAGTTGAAACTTTAAAAAGGATTTTTGAAAACTGGGAGGTCAAATATGTTCCCTCAATTTAAGCCTGTTGTCCCAGCCTGAGTGGAAAGAGAACATGCACAAAATCTTAAAAGTGCAAACCACGAAGAAAGAAATGTAATCCAAGTAAAAGAGCGATACTTTCTTGAAGAGACTTTTTTTTTCCCTTTATGGAAATGATATGCCAAATGGTTTTGGTTTTTCATCATGTCTCTGTTCCCAAAATCATGGTGTTTTTTTTTGACTAGCAAAATAATTACTGGCATACTTTGAGGTGGTTCATTAAAATCTCAGCAGTAGGCCATATTTAATAGTTAGTATCTGCCTCTTTCTCAAAAAGATCTGTGCATGCTTTTGGATGTTGTTTTGTATATACTGTAGATTATTAGGAAATGTGTGAGAGAACTCTGTAATTGCCCGTCCTGCTTGGCCAAGGAATTGTGTGTCAGTTGCAAAGACCATATCTGTGACTGGAGACAGTAACTATTGCAGCTGACTTGCACAGAGTGTTTACTTGGAATTTATATTGTTACCTGTTTTTTCTTTTCTCTTTCTTACCTAGGAGTTGTGCAGAGATAGGCAGTGCTTTGTCTGCAGTTCATGCTTTCATGTGTGTGTGTTTGAGACACATGCCTCCAGCTGCCAGATTTTTGGTTTGAGGGGACCGCGAGAGCTCTCTGAACTTGCATGCATAAAGTGTAGTTAAAATTTGATTTAAATGGTAGCTAAGCAGTATGATATAGACTTTTGCTGATGTTTTTTCCCACTGCTGGGATTTAATGGTATGGAGTTCTGTGGAGGATAGAGGAATTAGCAAGCTTGTTTTCAGCAAATAATGTCATCCACTTGGCCTAAACAGGATGCTTGTATGTATTTTTAGCGTAATTGACTATCCTTATGGTAACTTAAGATATGTAAACTCCTGGTTGTGATGTATTAATACAAGATTTTTATTTGAAATAAATAGTCTCTTAAATCATACTACTGTTATTTACTTTGCTTTTATATAGCAACAAAAATAAACTGTTACATCTTTCTCATAATAAAATTGATTTATATGGGATTAGGCTACAAGTAGACTCTGGTCCACAGAGGTATTTAGATACCTAGCTTCCTGCTGGAATCAGTAAAATTTCAGAGAGACTCCTTAAATACATTTCTGAACCTGACCGTGTGTACTTTAAATGCTTTTTAGGCCTAATGATAACTTTTTCTTTGAAGTGATCACTTTATTTTTAGAAATGTAAGGGTTTTTTTGCAAGAGATAGTGATATAATACTATGTATCATAGAGAATACCATTAAGAATAAATGTATTTCAAAATGGTTGTATAGATTTGAGTTTACTTCCTTTGCATGCTGCAAAGATGCTGTGCTGTTCTGTTCTTTAAGGGTAACGACTTTGGTTTAGGAGTTGAGAGAGAGTTACTGTTTTGGTAAATATCCATGGTTTGCATATTGGATTAAGCTGCTGGCTGACAGAAAATACTCTAATTGAGAAAGTAATTAAAAAAAACCCAAACCTGCTCACGCTTAACGCTTTTTTTGTGTGTGTGTGAGGTAACTAAGATGAAAGGATTTATCCTATGTTATTTATATTTGTCCTATGTTCAAGTACATAGCTAATTGTATTTGAATATAAGGAAGGATGATGTGTAGGGGATTCATTTTGCTATTCTACCTTGTGGATAATGCCTCCAAAGGTGGTCTTTACCTCTGGCAAAGAGGATAGTGAGGGACTCTCAGATTAGTGAGTGTGGGCAGGACTTAATTGATCACAATGATGTGTTTATTGCATGCTTTCTTTTGAGATAGTTCTTGATAGTGTTTGTGGCTTAGAAGGGACCATTAAAGCATCTAGTCTGCCATCCTTTCTGTAGTACAGGTCTTTATATTTCAGCTTTTTAGTAATTACTTTTGCTTCTAAAACCATTAGCAGCATAGAGCTTCTGTTAAACAGTATCAGGACTGGATTGCACAGACATCTGCCATTAGATTTTTAATAACTTTTGACTGGTATTTATCTTTTAGTGTGTGCTAGTTAAATCTAGAACCCTTCTAGCTTAAGTTTTTCATGACGTTCTGCAAAAGTGGTATTTTTACATTTATGAAGTTTTTGTGTCTCAGGTGTACGTGTCCATAGTACTCATCATACCCCACACTGTATGTGTACTGAAAGAGCATTGCACTGGCCAAAATGCCTAATTGCTTTGCAGCTTCCTATGAGAGTGTTCTTTTCTGTCAGGTTTTGGATTATTAGGATCTGCCCCATATAGTATTACAGAGCTTCAAATGTGGCATTATTTTCCATTCTCCTTCATTAGGTTGCTGTTTGGCATGCTATTGCTTTGAGGTGCAAAATTGTTTTCAGGATGTGTTTTGGTACACATGACACTAGTTTTCTGTGTTACGTGGTTTGGTTTTGGTCGTGTTGTGTGTTTTCCCCCCTGTCCTTCCCCGTAACAAAATTTCAACCCTTTATATGTAATCCTCTTATTTTTAGTATGCTGACCTACATTTTTTGTCCAAGTGTATATTTGAGAAGCTTGGGACTACCAGCTGTATCATTGACTATTTTAGAATTTAATTATAGAGTACAGCTCAGTGTTGTGTTGAGAGCTGGACTGTGTTCCAACCTTTCCCAGGTTTCTTATGGTGATTCACTCAAAATCAGAATTTCCATAGGTAGTCTCTATTTGTATTTTTCTTTTGGTTCAACTTAAGAACCTGGTATTTGACTTGCAAAAGTGCTATGAGCTCTCAGGTGCAATTGAATTAATGGTAATTTTGTGCTTAGTAAATATAAACCAGAACTTTTGTATATAATAAAAATACTATGCGAGGCTACCTAGTCCGGAAAAAATGCTGCTAGGTGTTTCAGTTTGGCATCCAAACATCTTGAAGATTTTTTTTGCCTTTCTGTGCCTGAATTATTCCATTGCAAATCTTGAGGCAATGCTTTATAGATTTTTAAGGATGTATTTTGAGGACAGTGTTTGTAAGACAGTCAGTTGATAGAATAAGCCTTATGGAATACCACACCAGGAAACTGAGGAGTCCTCCTTTGTAGAAATACTTCAGTCAGTATAGAAGGCCTCAGGCTATGTTTCAAATGCTGAGAAGAAAGCAGAATATTGAGTAGTTGTTCAATAAACGTGCGTTGATTCTTCTTTTTAACTAGATCAGGGAGCGGCCTCGTTGGGGGGAGGTAGGACGTGATTCTATAACTAAAAAATTGACCATAATGCATACACTCAGTGCAAGGGCAAATTAAGGCTCCCAGGCATTTTGCCCTTTGTTTCTGGCAATGTCTTTGACATTTGCTGACTTTGGAGTGCTTGATTTTGCAGCTTGGTTTTTCTCTGGGCCTAGTTTCTGTTCATAACTGTAACTCCAGGAATAGCCTGCGGAACATAGGACATGAGCGAGATATGGTACAGAACAGCTTTTAAAGTTTATTTTGACAAGGTCCATTGTTGGGTTGAAAAGAAAAAGGTCATGCCAGAAAAAAGATCAGGCATTTTTGAATTAAGAACAAATGGCTGATATGCCAGTGTATTTGTAAACTGTGTTTAATCATTGCTGTGGACAATCCATGATTTATCTGCCACTAAGGAAAAGGAACATGAAATTTCCTTCTCAGAATGAGCAATCTAGTGTGGGAGCTATTCATCAAAGTTTGAATGTCAGAAAGGTCATGGGAAGAGATTTGTAAAATTTTCGTAATTCCAGAAATAACTCCTTCGTCATCCAAAAAGAAACTTGAGTGCTTAGGAAAGAACCCGTAGTGTATCTGATACCATCCTGTGATGGGGTGGGTTGGCTCTGTGTGATGGATGTTCTGTTCAGCAGAGCTGTATGTTTTCACATACCCCTCCCACCCTGTGGGAAGAAAGGGGGAGGTAATAAGCACATATTTTGGGTGTGACAAGCAGAGTTCATTCCCTTTGTTGCTTATGTCTGTCTTATTTTGATTTTGCTACTCTGTATGAAAACTGACAGTATACTTTAGAAACCCTATATTAAACTTGCTGTTAATTAAGTTCTTCAGATAAATTTTTCCCAGCAGGAGATCTTTGAGTTGAGAAGATTTAAAACGGAACTCTCATACAGAGGCTCCTGCTGTAACATGCTGTGCTCTCTGTTTGGCTCTACATAGCTGAAATATCAGAATATCAAGGTATTCATCAGCCTGTTTGTTAATATTTTTTCCATTCAGTAGGCAGACATATCATCATAAATTAATTCCCTTTTGTAGCTCCAAATATTTTCTACCTCTGTTCAGTTTTCTCATGGCCCCTAATTGTCCTTATTTCTAAACACATGTTCTGTGTCAAAATGGTTTACCTAGTATTTTTTCTCAAGTTCTGTTCTGGCTCTTAAACTGTTAACATCCTATGATTGCAGGTAAGAAAAGAAAGTAGATTTCAGAGATTTTTTTTTTTTTCCTAGATTAAGTATGTCAAGGTGCAAAATACTCAGTTGCTTTGAAAATTCTGCTTTCAAAGAGATTAATATGACGAATCAATATCATTGCCTTTTTGCTCAGTCTTTTTTCCACTCTCCCAAGAGTTTAACTAATCTCTGTGATCAGTATTAATGCAGGTAATAGCAAATAATGTAAATGTTCTTTCTGTAAGAATAGTAATAGGAATAACTTTAGTTTCTTTTCTTTAAAGGCAAAGTATGTGACATTTTAATATAGAAAAAGATATGGCATAATTGGAGCAAAATTGTTTCAAGTTGAAGTGTTTGTGGACAAGACTGACTTTACAGAAAAAAAACTGCTTGCAAAAATTCCCTGTATTTTTTTACCCCCTTCCTTTTTTTTCATGTCTGTGTTGTATACGGCTCCGTAGAGTAATATGTGTGCAGTATCAGATAAAGGAACACTTGCCACATAATTGATAGACTAATATAAATCTTTTAGAGAAGTATTTGATTGCAATAGGCAACACTACCATAAATAAATACTTTAACAAATTCTAGATCAGCACTGTGTAGGTCTCTTCCTGCCATTTTTTTTAATTAACTTTTTGGATAAGACCTCATTGATGGCTGATGGAACAAGGTAGGCAGAGAGCGGAGGAAATTCAGGAACATTTTAGGGTCTTTCTTTATGGTTTTCACTGCTGGAAAAGAACCAGCAGGTAACAAGGTTTTTAAAGTGTTCTCTCATCCATGATTGGAGGCTGTTAATCTAGTTCATGCAAAAATACAAAGCTTTCACAAAAGACAAGTTTTAAAAGTTAAAATTTTAGTTTCAAGCATTTTGAGAAAAAAGATCACCTTGAAGAAAAATCTCATTTTTCTATATGGGTTAAATTGTCAGGTTTGTTTGTTTTTTAATAATGCCTAGCATTGTACTAATGTTTTAAATTATGCCTGTTTTGGCAACCATTTTGTCTGTCTGCATCCAGTTTCCTCTTCGACATGATACTCTGACATTTTTCCCTTTCTGTTTTCATAATCTAGAGTGCAGACTGGCAATTTTGTTTTTCCTGTATAGTGCTTTGTTTCTGACGTCCGATAGTTTGTAGTAAAAGATTGGCACACATTTAAAAGCAAAGCCTAATCTGGAGAATTGCTTTGTAGAGGAGTTGTGAATTTACAGTCATATGTTAATGCTGTGTAAGTATACATAGAGGGCAGCTTTAATTGTAATGATGGTTTGAAGTGCCTTGACTCTACTGAAGGTGGCTCCAGAAAAGATGAAAACTGTAGTTCTTTGGCTGAAAGGAATTAGCAGAGCCCAGGAAGTGCTGTGTAACGGTTTTCTTGATGATTCACAGCACATTTATTTTCAGCCAAGAAAAAAATTACTTCACAACCTGGTGGTGTTTTGAAAAACTGACAGAAATCAAAAGGTTTGTTCTGGAATGCATTACTCCATTCCAAAGTAAAAATACATTTAAATTCACTAATCAGAATCTATTTTTATACATTTGGTCTTTTTAATAATTCAATTCTAAATTTCACTTTACTCTTTTTTGAAGATGGACTTACTTTATAGTATGGTACAACATTCCGTTTTTAATGGATCCTTTCAGGCCAAAGAATAATATGAGTTTTATGACTTACGCTGTCAATTTTACTTCATCTTACTTGTATCAATGACACTATGCAACAAACTTGCTGGTTTAAGCCACTTGCAGATTTGGAATAGTTAGGTCTGATGAGAGAAAACAATTTCAGAAATGTTTCTAATGAGCTTTTTTTTTTTTTTTTAATCAAATATCCTGGGAGAGAAGATAATTCCAGCTTTGCTATGCACAGGCCAAATATATTCTTTTCTTCCTCAGAATACCCATTTTGTCTATAATTAGTAGGACCATAGTATGAAATTAGGACTGTACAACCCTCTGTCAGAAAGGACTCCCACTGATGTTCAGACTTACAGCTAACATATGTCAGAAGTTGCAAGTATTCTTATATTTACTTTTCATGTATTATTTTGCATAGTGTTCGGGTTATTTTTGTCAGAGTGACTCTTGTAGAGGGCTAGGCCAGCTTTGTATAGGTGGTTTAAAAAAAAGCTTGACTGCGGCACTGCTAGCACCAAATCTTTGCTCTGATTTTTTTTTTTCTTCAGATTTCTTGAATTCTCCTGGAATAGCTAATACTTATGTCATCCGTCTTCCTTGTTCTTGTATTTGGTTTGTGTGGCAAGGCTTTAGTAGTCGGGGGGGCTACAGGGATGGATTCTGTGAGAAGCTGCTAGAAGCATCATCTGTGTCAAACAGAGCCAATGCCACTGGCTCCAAGATGGACCTGCCGCTGGCTGAGGCAGTCAGCGATGGTGGTAGTGCCTCTGGGATAACATATTTAAGAAGGGGGGGAAAAAAGTCCTAAGCAAGTGCAGCTGGAAAGAATAGTGAGAATATGTGAAACAACTCTGCAGACACCAAGGTCAGTGAAGGAAGAGAGGGAGGATGTACTCCAGGCACTGGAGCCTGTGGTGAAGACCATGGTGAGGCAGGCTGTCCTCCTGCAGCCCATGGAGGTTAGAAGTGGAGCAGATATCCATCTGCAGCCCGTGGAGGATCCCACGCCACAGCAGGTGGATGCCCAAAGGAGACTGTGACCTCGTGGGAAGCCCAGGCTGGAGCAGGCTCCTGGCAGGAACGGAGAGAGGAGCCCATGTTGGAGCAGGTTTGCTGGCAGGACTTGCGACCCCATGGAGCAGTCTGTTCCTGAAGGACTGCATGCTGTGGAAGGGACCCATGCTGGAGCAGTTCATGAAGAACTGCAGCCTGTGGGAAGGACTTGCATTGGAGAAGTTTGTGGAGGACTGTCTCCCATGGGAGGGACCCCATGCTGGAGGAGGGAAAGAGTGTGAGGAGTCCTCCTGCTGAGGAGGAAGGAGTGGCAGACAATGTGATGAACTGCCTGCAACCCCCATTTCCCATCCCTCTGCACTGCTTGGGGGGAGGAGGTAGAGAAAATTGGGAGTGAAGTTGAGCCCGGGAAGAAGGGAGGGGTGGAGACAAGGTGTTTTAAGATTTAGTTTTTAATTCTCAATACCCTACTCTGATTTTGCTTGGTAATAAATTAAACTAATTTCCCTGAGTCGAGTCTGTTTTGCCTGTGGTGGTAACTGGTGAGTGGTCTCCTAATCTTGACCTGTGAACCTTTTGCTATATTTTCTCTCTCCTGTCCAGCTGAGGAGGGGAAGTCATAGAGTGGCTTTGGTGGGCACCTGGCATCCAGCCAGGGTTAACCCACCACTGTTCTTCAGAAATAAAACTTTCAATTAGCTTTTGGGTTGATCTGTAGTTAGATATCATTATCTTGGCAACACTTTAAAGTTTCTTGGGACAGTGGCAGTCAGGATACACATGTGTGTGTATATGCTTGTATGTACACTCGTGTATATAAACTTGTATGCATTGAATAACTGTGTGTATACATATACATCTATACATACGTGTGTATATTTGATTCTGAAAAATGTGAATTTTGTAAAAGACACATGAATGCATATGAAGAAGTCTAGCAAATTCCTTGGAGCTTGTGAGATTTACACATGCAACTGTTCCAGAAGTGTTTAGAGATGGTTTTAATTCATGTTTTGCATGAGTGGATGGATTTTAGTGCACAACATCTGTTTTCATTCCCTATTTGGCCAAGGCAGCTGGCCTATTAGGGAAAGCAATTCAATATGCTTTTCATTTGTTATATACAATTCAGGTATCTAATCACAGTTGGAGGTCCTGTAATCTTGGCCATCACCTTTGGAAGCTTTAGTAGAAGACCAATCTTAACACTTCTGTAGCTAAGAAGTTCTTCAAGGTTGGATTACAGTTAGGTTAGCATACTGTGTTGTGCTGAATTTGGTGTACACTGTTAGTGGATCTGGTATGTGATTGCCAGCTTTTCTGATTGTTTTGGTTGTAGCATGATGTAATGTAGTGTTGAGAGTGAAATTAGTGTTATTTATAATTAACATTTTTCTACACTCTTAGTGGTTGTGTCTAGCAATATCATGAGTAAAAATAACATTTTGAAGTGGTTTTGAGGAAGCAAAATTAAATATTGAGGAGAAATGATTACTTAATGGCTTACTGCCTTAAAATAGTGGCCGCTATTATAGCTGGATTTCTTCAGATAGGAGTGAGGCAGCATCAAGCACATGAAGTGCTAGGAAAAAGACTTAAAGGCTGTTCATGTTTTGTGTTTGTTGTCTGCTGGGGATGAATTTCATGCTCCATGAGAGAATTATCAAAATGAGTGACCATAAAACCCCTTGCAAAGCCTTGGCAAATGTTGAATATAAAAACAGATATCAAAAGAGTAGTAAACCAACTAGGTTTGGGGGAAATATAAGATCTTGGTTTGAAAGACTAAGGCAGCAGTTTATTCAATAGCTGAGACAGTCTGATACTAGTTTACTGTTACCAGAAGAGAGAGATCTTTCTAATCCACTCCCACAGCTGTGGGTATGGTACTTTTCTATCCCATGCTCCAGTTCTGATGCTTTGTGGCCTAATCCCTGATTTGCTCCAGTTTGCTAATGTGGCAGAATGTGCCTTTCCCCAGGCCTTTGCTGGGTGAGGGGGCTGCGCGGGCTCCTAAGGAGGAGCGCTGGCACAGGGTGAGCAGTGGGACTGTACAGCTGCAGGGTGTGTGGGCAGCGTAGGACTCATTGACTTCTTCCATCACGTGGAGTCCTACCTTTGTCTGCAACAGACTTGCTTACATCTCTGTGTTTTTCATACTACAGAGCAGTAATTTTCCAAATACACCCGACATTCAACTTCTAATTTTGCCCATTTCAAAACCATATTGCTAGTGTCTCCTACCAAAGCTGCTTTGGAAGAGACCAGATGCATCTCTCCTTGAACTCTGGCCCCATGGGCTTTCTGGGTTGTTTTTTGGTTTTGTGGGTGTCTTTTTGTTTGTTTTTTTTTTTTTGTTAGGACTTGCAGATTTTAGATCTCACCTTTTAAACATATATCTCCCCACCTGCACATTTTAGGAACTTAAAATTCTTTTACTGGAGTTGGACTTCTTAGCCTTCATATTTTACATAATACCTTATCAATATGCCTATTGTAACCCCCAAATCCTCTGAATGAGTTTCTAATAAGCTGCAGAAATCCTTTCTTTGAAGCTTTCAGTACAAAATGTTAACATCATTTTCTGTCTTAGCTCCTGGTTGATCTTTCCTTTTTTTTTTTAATCATGTGCCTCTCTTAATCTAGGGATTAGTATTGGTTTCCTATAAATTAAACAATTTAGATGGGGATAGTTCTTTTGCCTAAAAGTATGTAAATGTGCAGCTTTAACATTGTTATTGAATGTTTCTTACAGACAACATTTTACTATTTTTATACAAGTTAATCATTATTAAGAAGATTACTTTTTTAATATAAGTAGGGTTTTTTCCAGGTTTTCGGGAGTTCATCAAGAATATACTTTTATCAGTTAGCAAAAAAGTGTAAATCTAAATAACTGTAAACAAGTCCAGACTTTCCCTACCTCACTTTATTTACGATATGTCAGAGATACTGACTTTTATAATTGTTGGGTTTGGGGTAATTTACAGGTTCCATAACTTTCTGCAGTCTATAGCTTGGTTTATTATTGTGTGTGTCTTGGTTTATATTGCGTATGGTTTGCTTTATATTGTTCATATGTATTATGAATCAGTAATCTGAGAAAATATTTTTATCTTTCTATTTTTTCTGCATAAAATTGGATTTAAACAGCTGTTTCCAGTGATTTATATGTCTGTTTAAATCAACTTTGCTTCATAACAGTCCTTTTAATAAATTAGGGCTCTTTAGTGTAGCAGTAATCTAGGATCAGTAATCTGCTTTTAAAAACTGTACTAATTTGAGACAAAATCATTGAAGTATACTGTCAAATAGAGGGTCAGCACTTTATATTGGCTTTTTGACTTCTGCATAGAAAATTGAAATTGCAAAAGCAACTATGGTCAAAATGTGTTTCTGTTGGCAAAAATAATGGATTTTGTTCCTCAGAAATAATCTCACTCTCATTCTGTTCTCCTCTAACCAGGTAAACTTTGTCTTTTAATTTTAATAAGTCATTCTGCTATTGTGAGCTCCTGTTATGATTTAAGTGAGGTAGAGATTTTTGGCAAGCCTGAGCAGAGTAAGGCTTTGGGATACTGTGCAGGTCTTTGCAAAAATGGTGTGGGATCTTAAACTTGGAAATGTGAACTGTAAATCTGGATAGGACAAGGAACCAGAATTTCTTTGGTAGGTTTAATGGTGAAGGAATCTGAGTTAATACGTGTGTCACTTCAGTGTAATTGATTTTACATGTTTACTTAATTATAATGAGTTCACCTCAGTTGATGAGTAAATGTGGAGAGAATAATGGTGGGACACCAGACTTTCATTGTCCCATTGCTGTTGTGGGTGCATTACACACTAGCTATAGTGCCATTTTTAGTTCTTGGCAGTGTATGTTTCAGCTCTCAGTCTTTGTTCTGTACCCACCACTGGGTTACTGAGTATCTGAATATTTAAAATCTTGTGGATAGAAATAAAAACAAGAGCCTCTTGGCTTGTAGCCTTGCATTTTGAATTTCTGCAGTTTATAGGCCTGTCTTTGTATTCCATGAAGGAATATTAAAACTAACAGTTACTTTAATGATATTGTTACTGTCTGTTTATCCTCATTGTTTACGAAGTTCTTAACTGAAAGGTTCTCAAAGATGAGTAGCTCATCTTTTGTTAGGTGTCAGCTGAATGGTCCAACCATCTCTCAGCAAAGAAGGAAGGAAAACACAGTTTTTACTTACTGTTACTTGAAATAAGAGGGTTGTATTCTGTCTTCCTACTTCCTCAAATATATCATTTGCATTTTGATATTTCTGTATCTGCAGCTGAACTGCATGAACTCTCAGCAATTTAAAAAATGTGAATAGCACTTTTCTGTTAAGTAAAGAATGGCAATAACACCATTCTTTCCAAAGTAGCATATGACCAGCCTGCTTGCTCAGAGATGTAAACAATTACACACACTGGCAAACACACGCACCTAAAAACAAACAAGGACCCAAGATGCTGAAATATACCAAAACTAACTGCAGCCTATACTTTTGTAAGTTTGTATCTACTTTTTAGTTCTAGTTCCATTACAATCAATGTTTGTTGTAACCCGAGTTATGACTTCAGAGTCTTCTTTCTCCAGATTTTGGGAAATGGGCTGCATTTTTAAAAACATATTTCATGTCTCCTGAGGCAAAAGATTCACTTTTTAGAAGATACATATTAGCCCGTGACTGAAATAATATGATAGGACTTCTGAGCTAGATAAAGCTGTCAAGTTAGCTTTCTTTTTCTGGTTTCAGAGTCATACAAATACCATTCTGAGGTTTAATTAATACTTAGACTCTGTCTAGTGCAAATCTCTTCCAACTATGTGAAATCTTTATTATGGAATTGTGTTAAAGGAAACATTTAATATGAAAAGTAAGAGGTTCAGATAAGCTGAAGTCTTATTGTCAAAAATTTTTACTGAAGTCCAGATAGACTAGGTGGACTGCATTTGCTTCATCTTTTTTCAGTTCATCAAAGGCAGATACTGTGTAAAACTTTGTAGTTTTTCTTTGTTTACTGTCTGTTTCTTAGGTTCTTTCTTTCAAAATGCATTCTAAAGCTTTTTTATGGTACTTAAGGCAAATCCAGAGTTCAGTATTTTTCTGAATTGTTTTCACAAATGCAGTTATTTGCTGCTTGTTATTCATACGGTAACACAGATCTAATTTCATAGTCTTATTAAAAAATCTTCCTACTTAATTTCCACTTTAATATGCTGCTTTTTTCAGTTTTCTGGATTATCATCCCCACAGGGATGCTCTCTAAGTTTCTTTCACATAAGACATGGGTATTTGCATTTCTCTTCACTTGGTCTTGTTAGCCTTCTCTCCATGCCTCTATTTTTGCTGATCTGTTGTTTCTTGGAAACAGAGGCAAAACATCTGTTTGAATGCTTACCTTACATTATCTTTGATTTCTATATGGCACAGTTGCACATTTCTTTTCATGTTTGTTCTCCCCACCCCCCTGCCCGCCCCTCCAATTAAGAGAGTGACAAAATTGTACTTTTTTTTTTTCCAATTTCCTGATTCAAATGTTTAAGTAGTTCTCTTTTTAAGCAGTTCTTGACTTCCAGGACGTAAGTATCTTCTATAAGTATGTCTTCCCTCAGCATTTCTGTTGACCTTCTATTTAGTCCTGGTAACTTTCTTGAGGTGTTTATTTGTATAGTTAAATTTGGATGCTTGTTTCTTTTGCGCCCCCACCCCCAGCCAGATAATTGTTGTTGGGTTTTGCTTTTTGACTTAAGAATTGACAAAGCCTCCTTCAGATCCACGTTCTTCTGTCCTCCAGTTCTACTGTCATTGTCCTGAGCTGCAGGGAGGGGGAAGGTGCAGGGAAATACCTAGTTACTGATTGGTTTATACTTTCATCTAACTGATATTAAAGTGAATCAGCTTTTTAAATATTTCAGTTTATTTTTTATGACCTGTTCCTCTGTAAAGTCCTTCCTACTATCCAAAACCAGTTTTTAATTAACATTGCTTCCTTCTTCAAGCAGTGCTTTTTGACTGAAGTCTCTGTCTGTCAGGAATGCTACTGTTGGGTTTTTTTGATCTATTTGTGAAGAGAGTCTTTCCAAGATGATGAAATTTTTGTTCTCTTAACCTCTATTCATCTACCAGCCCAATTATTGCAAACCTTTAGTAGTACTGTAAATACAACATTTTTAAACTATCATTTCCCTAAATGACTCTGACCAAAGCTAATTCTGCTTTATCCAAGGAATCTGTACTTCTAATTGGTAAGATGTTACTAATGCACTTCAGTATCTAACAGGCTTTACTTTCGTTTTACTTTCCTGAATACCATCTAACCTTCAGCTTTGACGTGAATATTCCAGTATCTTTTTCTGTAGTCTCTTTAATGTGCTGAATTTCACGTCCTGAACCAGTATTTCTATTTTTTCATATTGTGTCTTCCAGGCTTCAAAAATTCAAGTGTAAATGTCTGTTGTTGATCTCTAACCTTTCCTGAAAGAGCCAGTTCAGGTTCAGTTCTTTGATGAACTACTGCAGTGATTACAACTCCCATCCGTATCGGACCCCCTTCTTTGCTGTCCTTGTAGCTGGAAAATTCTGTAATCCTCTGCTGTGTCTGTGTATCCTCAACTTTGGTTGAGTGCAGAAACCAAAACTCCGCTATGACTCTTTTGGAGTCCAAGGATCCAAAATCTTCTAGGATACTGACTTCATGCAAAAACAGGTTTAAGTTTAAGCTTGTACACACAGAGAGTTCCCATATTTCCAACCTAATGCCTCTGTTAGACTTTTTGGCTTTGGTCTGCAGAATTACACGTAAATTAGCCTAAAGTGGATTGGGTGATTTACCTATAGGGTATAAAGCCACTTCAACTTGCTTAAAATCTTGCCTTTAATTAAGATGATGCAACTCTGAGTGCAGATGAGACCTGATTAAAATCCAAAGTGCAGTTGACAGTGTCTTTCCATTCTGCTTCGTTAGATCAAGCAAAAAATGAGTGCCAGAAGAATTGTTACTAAAGTTGAAATAATAAATAAAGCTAGTCTTGATTATCACCTATATAACATATAAAAGTCATAATCTGAATATATGGGGTTTTTATGAAGCATACTTTTGTACACTTTATCAACAAGATGGCACTTGCTGGTCGTTTTCATTGTGTTGACCCAATTTACTCAATATCATGTCGCTTAACGAAACAGTAGTGGTGGAGTGCAGATAGTTGCTAGGGATACTGAAAAGTAAAAAAGAATCTTGATAACAGAGGATTGTCTGTCTCTTGAATGTTTGCATTTCTTTGGGGCTCTTACTTTGCTTGTTTTAAAGCTTGAGGCCGTACAAGGACATGTATTTCTTTTGCTTCCCCCCCCCCCCATTTCAGACTTTGCCATTGATTGCAGAGTCACAGAGTAAGCTGCAGGGCAGAGAGGGAAATGTACTTTTCTGTCGCTCAGAATTTGCTTTTGTTGGAGAAAAAAGCAGTGCTGAAAGGAACAAAAATGAAGCCTTCAGTGCTGCATTGAAAATGCCTTCCCCCAAAAATGATTCTTCTCTCTTTATTATAGGTTTATAACACTGGGATATAGTTCTTTCCTGCCAGATTGAGATCGTTAAAACTGCTGAGTTACAACATCCTCCTGTATAAAGAGCCTCTCAGGTGTAGTAGTCTCTGTAGTTGTTTCTCTGTTGAGCAGAGGAAATGGTCCCCTGGCTGGAGTCTGCACTGTTGGAGGACTGAAGTATTTGTCAAGCGCTGAGGCAGGCTTGTTGCCTAACTGGGAAGAAAAACAGTAATTTACATTTTTATTTTTAAGAATTTATTATGAGGATGCTTCCCTGGACAGCTGTATTGTAGCTGTCTTCTAAAAATTCGTTTCACCGTGAACACAAGGCATTGTTGTCATGGCTGCCATCCATGTCTCATGGCTGATGTGCACAGGGGCTAGCAGAGCAGCTTGGGGCTCTTGAACACTGGCAATGGGGATTGATCTGTTCACAGGAAAGGGCTGTGAACTAAGGAAAGCTGTTATCCAACTACTGTTAGTTTTGGGGGAAGGCATTCTGGTGCTTCCCAGCTCAGGTGGTTGGTAAGCTTCACTACTTACTCCGTTTGTAGTTCCCCTCCAGTGCTGCAGTGTTAATCCTTTTCCAATTCAGAGGTGTTTGAGTCATCTTAAAGATGACACTGAGGCTTTCGGATTAGGATCGTGTGATTTATTCTGTGTTTGCTGGAGTTGATTTAATCAACTCTAGCAGGCACTGGGAACAAATACAGATTTGTCCAATTTCTTAAATAAAGAGTTCTAATAGTAGATGCCAGAGAGACTGACTTGGAGATGTGCTTTTCTTGCAAATAGAAGGTGCAAAATGCCTGATGTCTGTATTCAAGACTTAAAGAAAGAAAGCAAAAAAATAAAGGAAGCTTGGCAATGTAAGGAAGTTTTTACCCATGGAATCATAGGATTGTTTTATAACTTACTTAGGCCTAGAAATTGTCTAGTTGCTGAAAGTATTAGCGATAATGATGTACTGTAATATGGAGAATATGTATGAATTCCAACAATTTAATTGTTATTCTGTCCCAAGAAGATTTCAGTTCTACAAAGAAAACTCATCTTGCAACAAAATATTTTTGCTTGACACAGGAAAAAATTGCAGAGTAAACATGCTTTATTAAGTAGCATCAACTCCCATATAACACCAACATTTTTTTCATTATCTAGGAATAAGAGGAATGCTATATAACAAAATCAACAACAAAAAGTAAGGAGCAAAGTGAAGCTTCCCTTGTTATGGTGGTAATGGTAGAATTTGCTGTGTAAACGTAGTTCACATCTCTGCAGATGACCTGACCTATTTTAACTTAAATAATTGTGTTTTGAAGAGGCTGAGTGGAATTGGGGTTTCTATTTGAAAAAGATTGGTCTGTAAAATTCTGTGGAGTTCAAGAGTAAAACATTCAAAGGGCTAGGTATTTTTAGGTGCTTTGAATTCTTTCCTTGATCAGTCATCTCAATTATAATGTGCAGCAAGTATTGCTTAATAACATCTATTCATATTATCTGTAAATGTCTGTTGCTTTCCTTTAAAGTTTGTCATTAGATTATTTGATTTTTTTGCAGGTTCAGTGTTTATGTAGAATACTCCAGGGATTATAGATGTAAATTATAATGTAATTTACTTATTAAAGTGTCAGGTTGGAGTCAGTCCTCTGGTGTGCCTCAAATTAAATGGAGGTGTCTGATTTTCCCTAAAAATATTTCAGTGTTTTTCTCTGTTGTAGCTGTGTTAACAGTTTAACTGAAGATGATTTCAGATACTTGAATGCTGGTGATCAACTACTTATTAACAATCTAAAATAAGTCTGAACGACGAAAACCAACAATTTTAAAAACAACCAAACAGTCATCTCACTTCTTGCTCTAGCGTATTTTCTGCTCTTCATTTTTTCCTGGGGAGGGCATCAGTCTGGTCTGTTTCCCTTGTTCCCTGGAACATTTGTGTCAGCACAAGGCAGGGGTGGAAATGACTGGGCTCGCTGAGAGGAAGAGGAGCTTCATTCATTTGCCACTGTCAACAGTAAGTTAGTTGCTCTCAGCATGTTGGTGGAGGAAATTACTTTGAACTGTGCAGACTACTGTTACTCTTCACAGTGGCAACTAGTTAATATCCGATTGCTTCAAGGCTCAGATACTGTAATTCAGAAAGTCTAGGGGCTTTTTTTAAATGAAGATACTTTCTTGGAACATGCACATTTCTTAATATCATTCACTTGCCTGAATCCTCCTTTTTTCTGTAATCTCAATAAATGTTTTTTCACTAGAACTTCGAAGTAATTTCCTCAGAATTATTGTCTAAAGTTTGACAGACGTGCTTTGGAAAGAAACTATTGCTAACATATCTGTCAACATCAGGTTCCTATTAAACGTTTTTGAAAACCAATTAAATTCTTGTCTAAACATGAATGGTACCATTTTATAAAACAAGATTTAAATTCATAAAGGACAAACACCCTGTCTCTTTAGGAGAGGCAGAAACGCTTCTGATTCTGTGTATTTTCTTAATTTTTTGTAATCATAGTATTTTTTTTTTAATGGGACAACTAATGATCAGCATAGTAACATACATATTGTCTATTTTAAGTCCTCCTCTTTTTTTCCTATTGTATTGTGTAAGCCAAGCTGTGTATCCTGTTAGTAATTATTTGTATTTCAGTATTGCCTAGAGATTCCAGCTGATTTGCTTGCTGCTTAGACAGTGTTTTTGTACAGTAGAGTCCAAAACCATCATCAGTGTTCATTGGCAGCAAAAAAACGCAATAAAAATAAATAACCAGGGGGGATTTTTATAGTCCTATAGAGCTTGGCACATAATTGTTCTGTCTTGCTTGTGTCCTGGATAGGCGTACGCTCCAAAAAAGCAGAGGGATAACAGAGAGGTGAATTGCCTTTACTCAAGGTCACACAACAGATTCCTGGCTGATCCAGGAAGAGAAGTTTACCGAGTCCTCATCTCCTGTCCTGTCCACTGAACTGTTTCTGACCTCTGTTGTAATGAGCTTCTTCTAGGTTAATCCATCCCCTTTTTGAGAGAAAATAATATTTTATTTCATCAACCAAAAATGAAGTCCAAAGCACACGTTCACTGTCCTTCAAGAGAGACAAAAGAAGCAAAGATGGATATTGTATTTAGCAACAGTTGGAGGACACAGTATTGTTTGTGCAATACTCTGTAGGTCTCCAGAGATTCTTTCCTAAGCACAGAAAAGCTGAGGAAGTGGAGGCATTGGCATGGTGTTGAAGCAGCTGCAGAGGGTTGGCTAAGCTACAAGCATCTGAGAGCAGACTAGGTCAAAAAATAAGTGATGTTGCTTTGTTGTTTTGAAAGAATATATAGTTTAGCTAATTTTAGCGTGAGTAGTATAATGTCATATACAGAATAGAGATGATTGCAATGTAGGGTTGCAATGTAGCACATTAAGAACTGGGGGTTTTAAGCCATACATTTTCAAAATATTTTCAATACTTTTTTTTTGTAATCTTTCTTGTACATTTTCTTGTACCAGTTTGACTGTAATAGGCCACCTCTGGCTAGTAATGCTACCAGGGCCTTTCTTTACACTTCACTTACACTTGTTGACTTCTTTAGCATGAAGATTTTTCTTTTATTTACTTTAGTCTTTAGGGAAGTAGAAATACTCCTTCAAATTATGAATCATTAAATTATGTTTATAGATTTACGATTTAATTTAGCTCTTCAGTATCCTATGAGAAGCATCTTGAGAGGTTTTTGCCAAGAGCAGAATGCCAGCTTTTCAAGGAGAACGGTAAGGAAAAATAAAGGAAAGAACTTAAGTCCTTTGCTTTGAACATCGAGTACTTGGTGAAGAAATAGTAAAGATAAAATAAAATAATAAAGTATTTGCTGCTGTTCAACTTGCTTTCTTAAAAACATCAACTTTTTTGTCACTTTTGATTCTTCTATTTTAAAATTGTTTCATTTATTGCCCTGTTGTAGTTTTTAATGTAGCTGTCATTAACATGCTTTTCTGATGCTCTTGACTGTGACCGTGGGGACTGGGCTTCAAGGAAACTCCTGCCTAAAAGCTAACAGTAAGAACACAGATCATTCATTTTATAGACCCCCATTGTATAAGGTGTTCCCTTTTGTTTTTCTTAATATCTAGCTAGATATTAAAGTTTTGGAACACCAAATTGTAGACTCATTCCTATGGGTGTGTGAATTATTTTTGTCATGTGTATGTATGTTTCCAGAAAAGGGAGAGAAGGGGTTAATTGAGGATGAATTAATAAAACTCTCTCAAAGATTAGATTTATATTTGCACCTAGGTCCCGTTACAGTCGGTGCTAATCATGCTCCTAAATGCTGTTTTTTTTTTCTGGGACCTTATCCTAGTGTAGGACAGGCTTGCAGAACAAGCATTTGCACTTTTTTGGGTTAAGGATCAAAATGCAGCTTAGGATGCTCTGAATAATTATTAGTGCTGATGAGAAACAGCAGAGTGTGTTCACGTTCAAAGAGGGAGATTTGTGCTGTCCTGAGCGTGTTCACAGTGAGTTGATCGTACCCTCTGCACAGTACATGAGCCCAAAACACGAGCTTGGAACTCATGGTTGGTAGATATGGGCTATTACATTTTAATGGCTGTTCACTGTTCTAACTAAATAATTGCAGAGAGCTCATATCTTAGTATTTCTCAGAGTCTGTGAGGAGTTGGACACCAATAACAGTGCTCATGCATTCACGGCTATGAATTTTAATTCAAAGATAGTTGCATTAAAAATCTTCTTGGGTTATACTAACAACTTGGCATTTGCCATGCTGCTTGCTATTTTGAGGTGTGTAGCTTTTTCTGAATAGAAAAAAATGCACTGTCTACTCTTGCATATTTACTTCCAGCCCCAGTATTTTCTGCATGTTTTAAACAAGTTAATAGGTGGTTAGTATGTATTTGGGACGTAGAGGATATTAATGTTGTTTTGCAATCCAGGACAAAATGCAATGTTTAGAATTTTAATTAACATACATTTGAAATGCGAATTTCTCTCTAGATTACAGAGTGTGGGTTAGGATCATTTCTGTTATTTATAAGCTGTGTAATCTTCAGTCCTTTTTCCATCCTTTCAGAAAAATCTTATTAGAATCTTCTGTCTGCTAGTAAGAAGCTTTGACTTTATGGACAGAATGGAAATGTATCTGATAAAGTGTCAAATATGAGAATAGAATGGAAGTGGTCCAGTAGTGAGAATAATTTGGTTTATTACTTTAAGAAGGGCTTTAAAAAATAAACAAGCATGAGCTGAGTACTCAGTTCATCAAGAAGTTCAGTTTCCTGGCAATGCTTCTGGACTTCAATTTGTGAACTTATTTGCAGTGATATGATGAATTATTTGGTGTGTTCTTCATACCAGTGAACCGAGGGTTTGGTCTTCTTTGGGCTAATGAAACACTAGGTAATATGCTATTGTATAATGGATGTGAAAAATGAAGTTTTGTTTTGGAGCATAAGAGGGCAAAATAATTGCTCTTGGAGGAATAAGTGCATGTAATGTTATTTAAGCTTGTAATGTAAAGTTCAGTGGACCTGAAATTAGATTTACAGCTGTATTTTGATTTAAGATTGCTTGCATGACTGTCCATTCTTCTTTTCTTTTTTTCTCTTTTTTTCTTCAGACAAAGCAGAGTATTGGAATAAAGAATCCTATACTTAAATTGTAAAGCAGAGTAGTTTCTTGTGCTTTGAGAGGAAAAGGATTTTTCTATACCTGTGAGGAAGCAGAATCTTGTGCTTCTGATCTGTCTATTATTTGTAAATAAAAAATATTTATTCTGCTGCAGTGTTGTATGTGTCTTTCATACATTTTGCTTTATCACTTGTTCATTGTGAGCATTAGTTTGTTTATAAGTAGGAGCAAGATGCACCAAGGTGTCTCCTTTCTCAATGCATGTGGACAGAAAATGCTATAAATCCCCATTACATTGCACCTTTACATAGGAAAGCTATTGGAAAATGAAGGACATACCTGCCATCTGAACTTTGCTGTCATGTTTTTAAGGGCACAGAAAGAGAGGAGGAGGAACACGTTGGGCATTTATCCTTTCATTTAGTGCAACTATATGAAGTAACATAGTCAGCACACTTCTTAGTTACATGCAGCTCATCTCTTTGAACGTAGTATGTTCTGCAAACCTGAAAGGCAAGCTTTTCCATGGAGAATGGACTTAATCAGAGGACAGGCTAGAAGAATAGAGTAAAGGCTGCAGAAAATTACAGAAACCTGGATCATCCTCATGGTTAGGGTCTGTTCCCATTGCCGTGTGCGAAGCTGCTGATTAATGCAGGGTAGCAGCTTCTCTTCAAGTTCAGTTGCCAATATTCGCAGATAATTGGAATGCTGGTGGAATGTTGTAAAGGCTGCAGCTCCCCTCTGGTACTGTAGCAGGAGTGTGAGCGTTTGGAGCTGGAAGAAGGGGCTGGGCAGCCTCTATTCCTCAGTGATCACAGTCTAGCCAGGAGAGAGCCTGAGGAACTCGGAAGGGGCTGGCCAAAGGCAGCATAAACCTGATTAAAGGCAAAATGCCAGGGCAAAAAGTGGGGCTCATTATATCAGTGCTTGAAGGACTCAATGAAATAGGTTACATGTCGCCAATGTACATTTAGAGATGGTGCACTATGGAGATGTAGGATGTAGCACGTTATGGCGTTCTATACAGTCAGTTGCTTTTTTTGGTAGGGTAGTGGTGTTACAGCTGCGTCTGTTTTTTTTGGGGTTTTTTTTTGCTGCAATACTGGTTTTATTTTAGCTTCTGTGCAATTGTTTTATGTATTGAAAAGATTTCCATTTCTATTTAACTTCATGCCCTCCTAGTTTCCTGTTTGTGTAAAAGTGCCAAAGTGCAGACCAACAGTTGGAGCGGTATTGGCATGGTTAAGTGTGTCTGGGAGAATTGTTTACATATCAGCATCTGAAACTGGGAGGAGAACAGCACAACATGTTTGACAATGGAAAGTCAGAGAACAAATCTTATGTTGCAATTCCTTAGAGTGTATTCCGGGAACAATGAAGTAACTGAGCTTTGCTCTGATTTTTGAGGCTGGCTTGCCTTAGGGAGGGAGATCACGTTATTCCACTTGCAGTATCATCTACTAGATGTCAGTATAAATAGTGGCAAAAGAAATGCTATTTCAATGGGGCTTGGGATTGTATCATAGAGGTGATAACAGGTTGCATAATTAAAATGTTAGAAGGAAAACATTTG
Source organism: Ibidorhyncha struthersii (assembly GCA_013398815.1). Classification (NCBI taxonomy): domain Eukaryota; kingdom Metazoa; phylum Chordata; class Aves; order Charadriiformes; family Charadriidae; genus Ibidorhyncha; species Ibidorhyncha struthersii. The sequence continues at coordinate 1,005,170 of VZSZ01009680.1, read as the reverse complement.
AAATTTACAGTTGCAATGCATGTAATACAGACCTTCCTTGCTTTGCTTTACCTTCTTGTGATGCTTTTTAAAAAAGTTTTGGCAGTCTGACAAAAATAGACAGACATTAAATTGAAGACTTAACTTATACTTTCGAAGAAGGATAGCAGTAATACCCTGTGTTCATTATTCTTCCCTACCTGAAATCCTGGTTCAATTTACATTAAAATTTGGGGGTTGTGGTAATTACTGAACAAAATTGCAGTAACAACTCAATTGGGAAAAGGCTTGAAAATTTTAATGAAATAGTAGAAAGCAAAATTTGCATATGAAAAAAAATTAAAACTGAGTGGGAATTTTAAATAAAATATTTTTAAGAAACAATGTAAAAGCTGGGCTTTTCTTTGTTCATCTTCCATTCAGGTCTTGTTTATGCATTGGCAGTCAAAATATTTAGTTACTGTACAGCAGCTAGCTGTAAAGTAACTGGTTCTTCAGCTACTGGCATTTGTGTGAAGAACATCATTCTCTTAAATCTGGATTTATTTTTTTTTTGCTGTTGAGCTTGCTACAGAACTTTCTGTGATACTCTCAACTTTTAACCATTAATATGGATGATTTTCATCCTCGGTTTTTAATTTTCAAAATGACATTGCTGTTATAACTTCCTTGAAGTGTATTTTTCTGTAATAAATATTTCTTGATGCATTTGGCTTAAGAGAAAATATACTGGGATATGTTTCCCTTATTTAAACAGGTAATTTAAATTAGAGAATTGATGTATGGTAGAAATAACTTTTGGTGAATTATACAAGTGTCCAGGAAGGGAATATGGAATGAATAATTTCAGTTGGTGGCATTTCTCAAGAGGATTGTGCATGATGTATTTGTGGAACTAGAGAGAAAAAACATACGATAAAGCCACTGATTTTCAGTTTGAACACACTTATCTAGGTTTGATACGTACTTAACATAAAAGTGTATACAGAGCATTTTAGATGTCTTCCAGGGGAGGGGGAGGGTAATTCAGCCAATAGCGTTTCAGTATTCAAACACTGCAATCTTTCCTGCACACATCCCTGAAGATAATTAAATGCTATGACATTGCTAACTCTGGTGGTTTGGAAGCAATCTTTCAATGTAGGGTATTTCTTAAACTTTTATTGTCTGGACTTCCATGACTTGCACACAAATCTCAGTTCTACTGCAAAACAGTAAAAGGGTATTCCTAGTTCTTTAAATTACATTGCTAACCAAAATGTTTCTAGTGGTAATGCTTTCTGTGTAGATAAAGCACTGTGTGCTTTATTTTTTTCCGTGAAATAAAAGATTTGCCTCAAGCTGGTCTTGCAATTTGTTTATATTTAAACTGACTCATTTTTAGATATGGACAGCTGGCACTGCTTTGGCATAGAGTCATAGAATTGTTGAGGTTGGAAGGGACCTTTAAGGTCATTGAGTCCAACCATTAACCTAACCTGGTAAAAACCACTTCTAAACCATATCCCCAAGTACCATGTCTACCCTTTTTTTAAACACCTCCAGGGATGGCGAATCCACCACCTCCCTGGGCAGCCTCTTCCAATGTTTGATAACACTTTCAGTGAAAAATTTTTTCCTAATATCCAATCTAAACCTCCCCTGGCATAACTTGAACCCATTTCCTCTTGTCCTATCACTTGTGTCATATCACTTGGCATGATGTGTGCCAATTAGTTGTTGGGTTTTTTTTCCAGCTGAAGTAGCCTGCAGTATGCCAGTCTGTTTGTCCAGTGAATGCTTAATCTGGGATAAGAGAATTCCTGTGATACTGTGAGGAGGCAGTAGGGAAAAACAAGAATACCATTTCAGGTAAAACTCTCCCAATATTTGTGGAGACCCACAACAGTAAAGTTACTACAAACAGGCCTCTTGGGTCTTTGAGAAGGGTGATCAAGTTGTTGAATTGCTAGTGCTTAACTCTGCTTCTTTTTGGAAAGAGGAGGTTAAACTCTCTTGGTTTTATGCTCCTCCTTGCTTTATGTTCCCAGCTGCTTTATTTATAACCATATGTGATGTACACTTTTGATAAGTAGTGTGGGCAGGATCATCAGCTCTCAACTTTTTTATAAGTAAAGGAGCCCCAGAAGTGCTGTGTCTGTGAAGCTTAGCTCTGGTTTTCAGTGAAAGAGCAAAGGCTTGCATTGCAGTGAGTTCTGCTGAGAAGTTAAGGTTTTAATATTTTTTCCGCTGTATTTTAAACTTCATTTGTGTGTTTTATGCAAGAGCCTTGCAATATGGAGAATTGCGGAGGGAAAAAGACACAATAAAAAAGAAAAAAAAATCCCTGTAAGACACTGGATCCAGTATTCCTAAACTCTTATGACTATGGGTGGGATTTCATTTTATGGCTAAGTGCACACAGCAGTTGAATGCCTCTGGAAATGGCAGTTAACTTCATCCTGCCCTCTGTGTATTCCTACCTGTTCACTGGCGCTCATTACATCATACAGTGGATGAAGTTGTTCAGGACACTGATCTAACAGTAAACAAATGGGTTTGGGTTTTTTTTGTTTGTTTGGGTTTTTGGGTTTTGGTTTTTTTTTTTTTTTTTTTTTTTTTTTTTTTTGTTTTGTTTTGTTTTTTTTTTTTTAGAGAAGGGAACCGGTTGAGAGCAATTCCTCTGTTTTAACTCGGTGTTAGCCAGCTCACTTGTGCTTATACAAGGGAAGTGACAGTAGAGTGTGGTCAGGGGTAGGGAGTGCATTGACAGGCATTTGCCCTGTAGCAAGAGCTAGGCTTTACCTCCAGCTTTTAGATACTATAAATTGTGCAGGGCAAAAACAAAATACTTCTCATTGAAAGCTTGGAGTCCACTATCTGGCAGCAGATACAGATACAGTACACCAGACTGTGTACGTTTCAATTTCCAGAGAATCCTGTGAAAAATAGCCTAGAAGCTCATACTCCTTCAGGGACTTAATTGTGGCATAAGGCATTTCCGCTTGTTTTGTCCCAGTTTTAATTTCTGTTCATAAGTACTTGGGATTAACCTGATGGTGTAGTTATAAAATCATGTAACAGGAAATAATAAGGAAGTAATACGAAGCACAACAGGAAAGAAAGTGTTCTATAGGAGCTGCTTAAAAGAAATTGTGAGTTTGTGCATCTGGTGGAATTCATTAATCGGTTGTCTTTTACTATGGAAACCAGACCTTGCACTGTATGCCAAACCAGAGCATTAAAGTACAAATATATTTTAGCTTTTCAAGTAAGTAATAAGCCAGCAAAAAGAAATGGCAGTAAAGCAAGGCTTTAATTTGCTGCATGGTTGGAATCTATGCCTTTTCTGAGTTTGTCTTTTGAGGATATGTCATACTTGCATTGGCCTTTCATAAAGAAACTGATTATTTGATAAGACTCAGGCTCTTGATGTATATTCATTAGATATTCCCCATTTTCTTACTCTCTTGCTTGAAAATTTCTGGCCAACGGTCGATGCAATCAAAATTTTAGAAATTGTGTTTTGTAAAACAAAGTTCCTTCCCTGCATAGCAAAGCAAAATTTAGTTGCCCTTGTAGGAGCTTCAGTAACTACATCTGTTTTGCAGACAGTTTCTTTGTGCATTATGCATTTTATGTATCCCAGCTTTGAAGTTTGACAGTGGATCGTTAGAGTTAATTCATGTAGCAATAAAAACTGGGAGGTTATGCAAGGCTATTGCTTTGATTGTTGCATATCTGCTGCACTAAACCCTTAAGATCTTAACCACAAACTCCCTCCCTACAAGTAATCTTCTACAATTTCATAACCAACACTGCTTGCTTTGGTTCATCTAAACTCCTACATCCAACTCCAGCCAGTGTAAATTGGATTTCAGTGGTAATGCACTACAATTTAATGGAGTTGGTGCTGCTAGGAATTCCATTGAACACTTGCTGGTTTGAGCAGGGGAGAGCGAGCTCCCTGCAGTCTTTCATTCTTTGTGATTGCTTGTTTGTTTTGGCATCAGCTTTAAAGACCAAACTGTGTCAGGTTTTCACATGAAACTTTGAAGACTGGTTGTTGAGCTTTTGCTGTTCAGGGTAATAGTAAGCTAATTTTGTTTTGTACTAGGTTTGAGAGAACTTCTGAAGTACTTAATTTATTAGGTTTAAGGATCATGCTGTTCTGTAATCTGTGTGATATCATCATATTAACCTTCTTTGTTTCAAGTAATAATTTCTAAGTGCTGACAGAGGCTGGGACACTTATGTACACAATATAATTACTACTATTCTGTATGTGTTCCCACTTAAAATTTACTTTTAATGAGAATTAAAATTAAGTGGAGTTATCTCCAAGCTATAGCCAATACAGAAAAAAGTAAGATGTATCCAGTACCATAAAATATAGAATAAACTAGTAAAGCATTCAAGCAAGGTTAAATGCTTCTTATCTGAAAGCATTCCATAACTCTGCATTTATGATTAGGATATAATATTTTAGATTATCAAACTGAAGAGGAGGTAATATTCTGCCTATTTCTTCCCTTCCTGCTCTCATTCTGCCTTTTGTTTGCTAGCTGTTGTGTTTTCCGCAGTCTTCACTGTTTGCAGCATTCCAAATTTCCTGGATTTGAAATGAAACGAATATCAGAAGAGTGATTTTTGTCTTGTATTTTATCAAATAAGTTTTTGAAACTGATTGACCATTCTGAAATGAGGGAGTGTATGATGTTTAAAAATATTTCAAAACACAAAAAAGAATAATGAAACAAATCTATTTTTCAAAAGCAAATTTAAAATCCCATTGAAATTAGGTTGTGGTTTCTGTAATACTACTTGAAAATTCTAATAGGAATTCTAAAAGCTGTACAACAGAATCAGGCAGATGTAGGAAACTAATGCAGAGCTTCCCTAGCTAATGTTGTTAGGCATTTCATGTAACATTATTTGGACTAATCTGTACTCAAGTTACAATACATTCTCTGTGTGCCAACAGTATGCTTGTGAAGAATTAACTAGTTAATGCACTGTGAGTTGTTTCCTATTGTAACTTTTTTCTTGTGTCAGACCTTTCTTAAGAGTTTTTTCACCTTAACTTTAAAATAAGGTCCTCTCAGAGAGGTGGTTGCAGGATGGTGGGGGTGGAAGTGTAAATGTATGAGCATCGCAAAAAATACTGACTAAAGAACTGATACATTCAAACATTCTTTGATCTTATTTTTCTTCTAGTCTTTAAACTAGTTATGTATTCTTTTCTGTGGCATTATTTTCTGCATTAGCTACAGCTATACAATGGGGAAATTTATACCATGCTTCTTACAATTCTGAGTGTATTAAAACTATGTTTTAATATCGTAGGTGCACTACCTTTGAAGTCATCTGTAGCAGGTGGAAGCTGGGATTATATGTGAGAATCCACAGTGCAGTCTTTAAAAGTGCTTCTGTGATTCTTTTTATACCTCCTTACACCTTGCCTAACACTTTTCCTAATAGCAATATGAAATGTAGTGTTGTCTAGTTGAGATTCTGCTGGAAAACAAGAGGGAACCCTCCAAATCCTACAACAGTGAAAGTATTTCACTCTCATAATTCTCTTTGTCCCATTTACTTTTCTACTGTCTTTGTCAAGCAGCAGCCTTCAAGATTCTTGCTGTGCCCTCAGGTTTTGCCCATCGTTGCGTTTCCCACTGTGTTGCGGTCTACATGCACATCTAAGGCTGCTTTCTTTAAACTGGAAACTTGTCTTTAGAAAAGTAAATTATAAACTGGTTTTGTTCTTCTAGTGCAGAGTCTTGATTTGCCTTTAATCTATCTATATGGGCATTCTTTTGCCATCTCTAAGACGAAAGAGGTCAAGGTTAGAATGTGGTTTCACAAGAGGTGGTGATCTGAATGAAAACCTTACTGAGAGCTGCTGAAATGAAGGTCTCCTCCCTCCGTCCTAGCTTGCCTCTCCTTCTAGTTTTTGTGTGTGCTTCTGTCTGTCTTGCCTTGTGCTAATATCAGTGCTCCTTTCCAACTGCATGTTTGATTTGTTGAAGAGGCAGAAAGAGAAGTCAACAAAATGATGTCATTTTCATACATTTTAGTAAACTAACTTGACTCACAAAAGAACCTGATGAAGATTTGTGTTGGTGAAAGGTCAGAAGTTTGGGACCTAGTGACTTGGAGCAATGATGCAGTGGGTTTGAAAGGAAGAGAAAGCTGAGAGGAGCCGTAAATAAGAGGGGAAGGACAAACCCGAAACCCTTTAGGTTAGTTTAAGGAAAGCAGCACAGTCTCTTTCAGATGTTAGCTTGTAACATGTGGAACCGAGCGCAGAGTACGCAGTGCAAGCCACCTCTCTTTGCATTGGACACTACCTACACACAAATAGCTACTGGTATATTAAATAGGCAATACCTGCAGAAACATAAATTAAGTTGATGATGTAGGAAAATGAACAGTCTTTGTTCATTATTTATTTATTTTAATTAGTGTAATTAAGTGTGATGGCTACTACATTTTTGCATAAAATCTGTACTTTTATTGTTTTCTGCCTGCCAGCTTAGCAAATGTTAAACAAGATCTCCAATTTCTCATAGATATAAAATCCTGTCTTTTTTTTGTGCTCTTTTGTAAGTGGCTGTGTTTGTTACTAATGTTTTTTTATAACTACAGGATTAGCTTCTTTCCAAGTAAGACTCTCTCCAAATCTCCATTATCTCTACTGGAGTTACTGTAGCACCCCATCGGTGAATAACAACTGTCAGTGAACTGCTCAGGAAAGCCTTCATCTTTCCAGGAAAGACCTTAAGAAGGCTTCTTTTTCTTCCTCCCCTTTTCTAATGAAAGAGCTTGAAAGTTGCAGGACTCTCACTGTGTGTGCAGTACAGTTACTACGTGTGTTTTTCTGCTGATCTCGGCAGCCATGGGGAACATGGTTACACAGTTAAGAGGGCTGCTGGGTGGTAAGAATTACTTTTGTTGTTCTCCTGCATCCTTTGTTCACAGGGGTGATTCTTGATAATTATCTCTTAAATGCTATTGTGTTTTTATTTTTATCTAGCTGTGACAGACTAGTCTTCCAGCAGATTTTATTTCCCTCCTACGCTCATGCAGACTTTCACGTGATGCTTCAAAAAAGCAGCTGAGAAACCAAGCAAAAAGCAAGGCTGATTTGTATAAAGCCTGTCTATTAATTAAATCAAAACTTCAGGTTATGTTACTGGTTGCTATGCGCAAATCCAAACATTGCTTTCTGAAGAAGCTATTTCCACAATAACAATTTCTAGTGGGTTCTATGGTCAAGTAATACTTCCTAAAAATTTGTTTCCTGGGATGGACCTAGACAGTACTTGCTATCATTACAGTTACCAATTAAGGACAATTTTTTTGCTGTGTCTAAGACGTAAACTGAAGATGTCGGTTCACGTCTGGTAGTTAGCATGTGCTGATTTTAAAAGGTTTGTCACTACTTGCTCTGCAGTAGGACAGAGGTTTGTTCTGGAGCTCTGTGCTACTTCATCGTAAGTAGCGCTGCAGACGAACAGTCCTCTCCACGGGGAGCTCCTCTGCATGGAAGTTCTGAAATTTGCTATCGGGAAATACCTGCTAATACTTACTTTCAAACCTCGCTGAAAATACCATCCAGAAAAGATATTTCTTTTAATATCTGAGGAAAACTGATGCCTGAAGTGATGCAAACTAATTTGAAGGGAATTAATTAAGGAATTTGCACAAATACTAGGAATAATATTTTTCTGTGGAGAGTATTTGACAATTCCAAAAGTGGTAACACTAAACCAAACTGTTTAAAATAGTATTGACTTAATGTAACACTACAAATACATCTTTTATATAACCATGGAAATATAAATTATATAAAGTGTATTTCCACAGACATATTGACAGTTTTGAGCTAAAATTCACATTTTTAATTTGAAGCCACTTTCAGTGGATTTTTTAACAACCTAGGTCTATATGATATCTGTTTTGTTTTATTTTAATTTAACTGACAGAAATTTGAAAAATTAATTGGGCCTGTTTTAAGGATAGGTATCACTGAGCTCTCTGCAAGCCTATGTAATAATACACGGTCTGTTTGTCAGACTGGATTGAATGGTCTTGCCTCAGCTTACTGTCTGAATCTGTGTAAGGGCTGGTTTCTCAGCTTGAAATGATTTCTGATTAGGTGGAGCCAAAGTTGCCAAAGATGACATCTTTGTCATTACTGAGTAATTCCGAGTCAAAGTTGATAAAACACATGGTATTAAACCCTGCAAACACCTTTAGGTGAAGCAGAATACCTTACACTTGCCTATGGTAAAGAGTGTGCAGGGCTTTGAGAGTCGTTGTTGGGGTTTTTTTCACTGCAGATGGACTTGCTTCAGCAAGGCAGAGATATAAAACGTTTTTAATGCTCTTTGACTGTAATGATGTCATTGCTTTTCAGCAATGCAAGGCTTTCTCAGTATTTCAGCATGGGAATTTGTTCTTTCTACCAATTCCCTATGAAATTGTTGTTAAACCCCCCCCCACGTCACTGTCCTGATGGCCCTTCAGTTTCCATTCTCTGACTGTCACTGAGAATTTCAGTTGTACAGGTAGATACTGTCGCTGGTTTTGAATTGGCACCTGTCTAAATTGTATTGTTCCTAATGTACTGCCCTGAGATTATCTCCTGGTACCTTTTGCACACATACAGCTCTTGTTTGGTCAACAGACTTCACCATAATTGCAATTTCTTTTCTATGTGTAATGAATAATGCAATAGAAGAATAATAGCACCGTGCTATATTTAGTGTTCATTAATGTACGTTTTCTCTATAATCCTTTTAAAAATACGTTCTTGCAGCCTATTTGTACTCTTGTCTGAGCATATTACAGTAGTTTTGATTTCAGTAATCCTTTGTGGCAAGAAATAAACTGAGCAGAACAACATTTATGTGGTATGAAAGCTTCTCTTTGGTTGTTCGCTCTGTCTGACTTCTCTGACATGAAGGGAGCAAGGCTTATATCTACCAGATGTCTTGCTGCTGTTTCCTTTAGTTAGCACTGAAACAGATTTTCTAGAAGTGTGCATCTGAAGTACGTTTCCTATTATTTAAACAGTCTATTCATTATATGGAACTACAGGCTCTCTTGCCCCTTGCCTTTCTTTTTTTAATACCCAGTTGTCTCTTTAATCTTTTGTAAATTGTTACATCTGTAATATTACATTCATGTAGGGCAAAAGATGAATGCCGCTCATAGTGATGGTATGGTGCTCCGTGTAATGCATTTGGACTCACTGCATCTGTGAAACCCATGGTGTTCTATGAAACAGCCAAGTACATTTAACAGGATTATGCAGGGAGATAAATGCTTGGTACATGGTAGCTGGTATAAAAAGTGTTTCCATTCTCTCTCCATCTCGTCGGCAGAAGTGATGGACAGTGAAGCTGACATTGTCATCACTTGCTCAGAGTTAACATTCCAGTGAGGTTAACTGACTTGCAGTGCAAAAGCTCGCGCGTCTGAATCATCATTTAAGGCAGTCAGCAGAAACAGGGAAGACTATGTTAATTATACTTGAGTGATACCTGGAAGCCTTAGACAAAGCCCTAAGGCCTAGAACTTGTTGGGTTTTGGCTTATGTTGTTTTTAGGCTTTTATGACTTCCCATGCAGACATGAGAAATTCATGAAGCCATCTGTGTGTTTTGCCCCCTCTACGTAATATAAGACCTATGAAGAGAGTCTTCAGCCTGTGCATTTTCTAAGATGATCCTGCGGTGCTTATTGTATGACTCAGATTAATGGGAGTGGTATACTGTGTAACGTCTAAGTGTTCATGTCCCCTCTTTTTGCACAACTGTAAAGAGATAGTTATATTTTGCTGTTGTTGAGATTCCAGTGCTTCTGTCCATTTTGATTTTATTAGATGTGAAGCATGGAGGAAAACTTGCTAAAACTGTGATCCAATCTTAAGCCCTATGTGTATATTGGAAATGTGGTAACCATAGAGCCTTTTTTTGTGCTGGTAAAGGGCTGCTGATATTGCCATTGGATTATATGTTTCCAGGTGTGTGTACTCATCTTACTTTGCAAATGAGTAAACAAGCTTACCAAGTTACAAGAAATGGATTAAGAAAGAGAACCAGTAGTGGTATTATAATATTGATATATACCAAGGCTATTAAAGGAATGTGTCACAGGTGTAAGTTCTTGAATACCATCTTTGTGATGGACGATAAATTCATTTTATATACTTAATTACGTTTTTTCAGTATTGCTTATTTCACCATGTTACGTGCTTTGCGTTTTATTGCTGAATATCTTTAGATTATTTCCCTTTCCCTTCTCCCATAATTTACTTTATGTAATTGGGCAGTAGATAAATATATGTACTTATAATAGCCTGCAATAAAATCAGGCTATTATTTTCTTTTCTTATGTAACTGATTGTTACATATTAGGGACATCATTATTATGATATTTGGACCTTTATTATATTAAACAGATTAAGAGAAATTTCAGAAGCGTGATGAACACGTAAACAGAAATTTCAGCTTCAATAAGTGTTCCAAGACAAGTAATGTATCAATAGAAGAAAGTGAATTCTTCATGCACATTTATAATGGTAAACAGCTTTTGAGAGCACATTGCACTATGTATTATTGATTATGTTTTATCTTTTTTTCTTTTTCCAGTTGTCCATATTTGTCAGAGAAGATTACACCTGCTATACCTGCAATTGGTGGGATTCTTTTCTTTTTCGTGATGGGGACCCTGCTGCGTACTAGTTTCAGTGATCCTGGTGTCCTCCCACGCGCAACACCAGATGAAGCAGCAGATCTAGAGAGACAAATAGGTAACACTGAAGGTCTGTTGTCTCTTCGCTTTCCTCCCAAGGGTGCATGTACTGTATGAAGGCAGTGTGCTGCTCTGCTCATGGGAGGAGTTACTCCTATCTTGCCACAGTAATTGTTCTGGAGTTGTAATGTTTGATGACATTGCAGTGATTCCTGTGGAAAGATGGTTGACCAGTTCTTCACCAAGAAAGACAGTAAACAAAATCCTCGTCTTGGAGAGTGATGGTTATTACTGTAAATATTTTTCAGCAAGTATGGTAGAAGTCTCTGCGGTACACAAAAGAATACTTTCTAAAGTGGTTTTGGCAAGAAAGCTGATATTGCAGAGGTTCTACAATTGTGCATCTTTTAAAGTAATGTACCCTCAGAGTTTAACTGAATTTAGTTACGTTGTTATTTATATTGTGAAAGAGTCAGTTAAGTCTCTGTGTTAATATACAGTCTTGTAAATTGATGCAGTCTTGGGAAGACTTTTCTTCATTAACAGTAATAAAACGTTACTATTTTTTATCTGTGTAAAGCCAGCACAATTAAAGGAGAGTGAGCTAGATTTTAATCAGCCTTATTTATCAAGAGAATTGTTAACTAAATTCTAATTGTGGAATTTCTACAGCTACAAATATGCTGAATAGCTAAAATGTGCTACCTGGATAAGAAAACACAGGATGCGTTTGCAGAGCTGCTTCATAAACAGTGGTTTTGTTTGCTTATTTTTTAGTAAGCTACTAAAGCTTACTAAAGGCTAGTATACCTGCTTTGATGTGCTAGTCAGTGGAAATCCCAAGTTCTGAAGCAATTTCAGAGGAACGCTTGCTCATATAATCGAAAAGACAGATAACAGGTTTATGCAAGCACAGGAGAAATACCTGCGGGGTCCTTGACGTTTAATGCTATAGTACAGTCTTAGGCTTTGTTTACTGTGACAAATGATTTAACGCAGTAGAAGCAAATGAACGCACTAAAGCTTTTGTTGCAGATGCTTCTGCGTCTATAGAGTGTGAATTTGAGGAGTCTACTTCTGACTAGGTTTTGTCAGATTATCTAGAGTATATTTTCTCCACAAAGCCTTGGTGAGAATGTTTGAGTGGCAAAATTGGTTTACACTCTAACACCATGTTATGGGGTAGAGTTAATTTGGTGTACACATGGAGCAGAAGTTCTGGTTCAGTTTCCTCAGAAAGCAAGTGTAGTTTGTGCGCACCAAAATCACAGTGTGAATCATGCCAGTAAGTGGGAATGATAGGAGAGTTCATATCAAAATAGCAAAATGTTAACAATAATATGGCATTAGTTTCCTCTTATTTGGCTGTTAAGAGACAGTAAGCACATCATGTAGCTATATCTTCCACTTAGGACATCTGTTGGACAAAGAAATATTGTTAAGGTACAACAAAAAAATGTAACAACTTGTATTCAGTATTTTAGGCCTTTGTGAGCCTTCAGCAGAGGAAAAGTAACAAGTTTGGTTTTAAATACATATGTACTTTAGTGATTGTTTGAATCTAATGGTTTCATTGTGATTAAAAAAAATTTTGTCTGAAGGGCTCAGTTTCAGAAAACTGCTGTTGGAGGAGGATGAATGGTTTTGTTTTCTGGAAACATGCACATTATCTTTGGTATGGATTATTTTAAGAAGGAGCAGGATTTCAAAATATATTGATGAGTTCATTGATTGTCACTACAGTGACATCATTTTCTTTCACCAGACTTGGAAGTTCCTGACCGTAGCTGTTACACTATATTATGTGTTAAGTTAAAAAGGTGTCTGTAATAAACAGCTTTTTGTGTATTTCAAAGTGTTTGGATTTGAGTTCTGAAGTGGAATCAAGGTATGTGAAGCATGCTGTGCACAGCAGCTAATTGTACTTACTCTGTATGCACTTTGAGTGGGCTTGAGGCTTTTGGAATTGTATGATCATGTAACATGGTTGTTGAACGTTGTAGGAAGGAAATCTTTTCTCATGGGGGTGTGAAGTCTGAGATGTGTAGTTCACCAAATTTTATAGACCAGGTATAGCTTTCTGAAAACAGTGTATTCTGCTGGCATTCACATTTCAGGAAGAAAACCTACATGCTTTTGTACATTGTTGGGACTAATTGTGCAGAGCCAGGAGCCAGCTGTCATTGCCATGGCGGGAAGAAGGTTACATTTAGCCAGTCAGGACCTAGCTTTGGGCAAGGACCATACTGTACATAGTATACTGGGAAGAAAACTTTTAGGTCCTAGATGACCCAGATAGCTCAATCGCAGATGGATGAATTTAAATTCACATAAATTTCTTCTGTTTGCTCACTTTCCAATATGGCACTTTGGATTATTTGAAAAGAAAATCTTCAGTCAACCTGCCCTTATGTGCCATGAAGAAATTAAATCAGAAATGTAGGAGTATTGTGAAGCCGTATTCTCACCACACTCAAAAAAAAAAAAAAAAAAAAAAAAAAAACATTAAAAATGGATATGGAATGTGTTTATACTGAGGAACTGGAATTCTCTTCAAACACAGTGATTTCAGTGCTTGCTTGTGTAATAGAAGAATTCCTAATATTCACAGAATCCAGATATGTGGAAAACAGATGCCAAAGTTCAAATTTGCGTTGTTGGGAAAGCTAACAGATTTCTTAGGAAGACTGATTTTAGAGCTTATTTTTTAGCTTTTACCAGTGCTGTCACTGCAAATGTTTTTCAGAATCAAATACTGAGTATGTAATGTGCTACATAGAAGTATGTAAGTTGCTATAATGGGTCATGGCATTATTTTTGTAGCTGGGAAGGAAAAGATGGATAGTGGGGAAAAAAGCATCTCAAAACTATATGGGGAAATGTGGGAAAAATTATAATTTCCCCCTACTTTCTCTTTTTTGCCCCCACCTCTTCTCAAAAAAAGTTATTCTCTCCAGAGGAATAACTTGTGGGAGGAGGATGGAATTCAGGTAGGTATATTCATTAGTGTTTCCAAAAAGGAATGCCCCTTTATATCATAAAATTGTGTTATAATTTGTAGATTAACCTTTTTTTTAATTTAGAGTTTTCCAGAAAGAGACGTTTTGAAATAGAGCTTCCTGTGTAACTGTTTTATTACTGCTGTAATTACTGTGGTGGCTCACAAGTATTCCGTGTTTTTTAAAACAGTATTTTGCTCCAGTGTTATTAATGCAGTATTTGGGGAGCAGTGGACATTCTTTGCCTATTTCAGTACTGGAGTTCCCAGTAAAATGCCTTATGATTGGAAGGTAAATATATTTATTAGATATTTGAAATCATAAGAATATCTTTCTAATTGAAAAACCTTCATAAGTCTGCCACCATGACCTCTCCCAGCTGCTTTACTCTGGCAATTCCAGGACTCCTATTTTTTCTTTTCTTGCAGTGAAGCACAAATAATTTTAATTTGCCAGTTGTCATCCCAGTCTCTGCTGTCCTAATAATAAGTAACAGAATCTAAACCATTTCCAAAGAATAAAAGAAAAGATGTTTATCATACCTGATAGGAGTTACTTAAGACACTTAATAAAGGAAGCAGTGCAGCTTTCTAAATAAAATAAAACATGAATGATACTTTAAACCGTTTAAGAGAAAAAAAGTTGTATGTTTCCGTTAAGTTTCACCTTCATCAAATTTGGCATTTAAAGGTCATCTAAAAATGAAAGCTTAACAATTGTTACATTAATACCAAACTTGTTTTTAAATTATTACCTATTTCTACTGAACAACAGACATACCATCTTACTTATATGCATACAACCAATCCATTTCTGTTAGCTGGCCTTTTACCTTCTCAGAAAAGCAGCATTGTGTGGGACACTGCTGTACCTAATCAGAAGATGTTCTCATTGGGAAAAGGCTGTAGCGCCATAGGAGGACACTGCATGGAAGTCTGCACTCGTGAAGCATATTTAAACCAGAACTAGGAGAAGGGAAGACATTTGTGTCCGAGCCTATTGACCAACATCTTTCTTTCACGTTTTATATTAACAAATTTCTTTAAACACATTTTTGGCTAAGGATAGGATTTCAAAGTTGGTTAGAAGCTGTGGTTAAATTGGGGAGACAAATTGTTGGGCTTCTTACTGCTGGTGTTCTGCTTTGGTTTTTTTCTTTTCTCTGTAATGGGACAAGTAGTAATGATTGAGAGAATAGTTTGTTCCTACTATAATGTGATATCATTGTAAGGAAAAGGTGGAGCATAACTGTATATGAAGAAAAACATATTTGAGGGAAGTTTTCTTAACTGTGGTTAAAGTAAGAATATACTTGTTGTTGCATCCCTTACTGAGAACAGTTTTCTGAGTAAAAACAGATGGTCATCAGTTTAGAAGAGAAAGACAGATACGGTGTTTTGAATTGTGCCACATGTACAGGTGGCTGGTAGTTCAGCTATAGGGTTATCATAGTCCTAATTCTTTGAACTGTTTGAAAATTAATGAAATAAAATCTTCCCAAACAGTGGGAGGCTTTTGCACCTACATTTGAGAAAGGAACAGAGAGGAAGATAAGATGCTGCAAAGAATAGTAGTATCCATCTAGGTACAGTACTATGTTCCCGGTCATCTCTGTAGGTACTTTTCCATTTCTGAGTCTGTTTCTTTGAATTTCTTGAGTCCCTTAGGCAGCAAATGAAGTTAAAATCCATTAGTGAGGTTGCTACTGAAATTTACTTGCTGATTATCTACTTGTAATAATGACCGTGCAGTTGGGGGAAAAAAAATTCAGAACAAAAACTTGTATAATGTATTCTTTTTATGTAAAATGGATGTACTTTCTAATGGAAATTTACCTTTTCACTAATTATGTATAAAGATGATAATGGTTATGGTCTACTAAATGAGATTGCAAGTGAGTTGTTGAAGAGTAGCTATTAGGATTTAGTTATCTCACTACGACAGATATTTTTCACTACTATATCCAACTACTTGGTGAAATCTTCAGCGTGCTGAAAATCAGGTTTTAAATATGGTTTTATTAAAGGATTTTCCCCAATTTAACCACAACAAATGAATTCCTCAGCTTTTAAATCCAGTACCCATATATGCAATATTTAATTGTATCCATGGTTTTGAAATAGATGTGGTGTAATAGTCACTTCGGATTTTTAATGATGTGCAGTTTAATACTCTATTATAGAATGGCAGGTGTATAGACAGGCTGTAAATATTAACTGTGTTCAAAAAAAAAAAAAATAATCAAAAGGAGCCGTAAGTTGTTCTTTGAGTAATGAAAACCTGGACAGGTAAGGCAGAAGGCAGCACTATAACAATGCATTGTTATTAGGGCCTTGACACAGAAACAAGTTACCATGGTTTGTCTCAAAAAGTTCTTTGGGTTTTGGTTCTTGTTTCTGGAGAATCCTGTGCTTTCTGGTGTTTAGAGTCCACTCTGGGTCTCTTTTCTGCTTCCTATGTGTATTGCATCTGCTAGGGACACACCCTTGAGTTCTGCCCTGTCTTTCCTAAACTTCTGTTCAGCCCTGCCTCCATGGCTCTTACCTGGATCCTACTTGGTTGTGCATCTTTTGGTGTCTGTCATTCCTTCCTCTTTTTCTGATCCTTCCTTCCACTCAGCTTTTCACTCACCTCGTGTTTCTGCAATGGGATTTCCTTTCTCTGAGTTGGGCAGGTGCCTCTTCTTTCTTGTGGACATGGTAGGAGGGACAGCCAGGATCCTTGCCCTGAGTGCTTGACCGCAACAGTCTCCAATACACCCAGTTCTGCTGGAATGTGACATCCTTAGTTTCTCTGGAGTGATGGAATGTTCATAATGTGTTCATAAATGGAGTTAATGTGTGCTCTGCAGTGAAGAAGTCTTGAACTTAACTCTGTAGCTGTTAACAAGCTACTGCTGAGGATATCTGAACTGTGACCTCTCCCCTCCCTGCCTCCCACTTTTCTTCTGCCAAAATTTGTGCAGAAAGAGTTGCATGCTAACCTCAAGGGCTACAGCATGTGCTAGGTTTCAACTCCTTTTTTCAAATTCTCTAATATGATAGAGGTGTTTGCTATATATCCGAGTTTCAGAAATGGTTGAATCATCTTGCTTAAACAACTGAAAACCTCAGAAATAAGGTATATAGCTTAGGCTGCAAAACCTGAACCAAGTCTCTTTTTAAAGTGTAAAAATGTGGAAAAATATAATGAAGCATTCCCTTGGCACCTTTTCCTGATCAGTGTTACGGTCTAGTTTCATCTCTTTCAGGGAATCCTTTGTCCCTAGAAAAAGGTACCAGCGTTAGTCCAAAATACAGGCATGGATTCCTGTGCAAGGAAATGCTTATTTACCCTGTGTTCAAAGAAACATTGATCTATGTCAGGAAATAAATTATTTTGAATAAGCAGCTGACAATAATAATTTTTTTTTTTGTTAAAGAGTCTGTCAGATACAGAGTTTTGGCTAAATATAAAATGAAAAATATAAATTATATACTGAAAAAAGACAAAGATTGTCTTAAAAAGTTGATTAGGAGAGTCACAATGTTTCCATGTGTGACTGTTTCAGAACTTGTGTTTACAATTTTTTTAAAAAAAATGGTAGCACAAGATTTGCTTCACAGATTCAGACTGCTGAGCTGATCAAACCCACTGTGCTTTCTTCAGCAGTAACAAAACTGGTACTCTTCCAAAAAGGGCCAATGGAGTCTTGAAGTGAGGAACTACATTGCCAGCAAATGTGGAGTTTGGGGCTCAGGCTCCCAAATATGAGGGCTTATGGCAAGTCTAACGGAGAGGAACAAGCTTGGTAGCTATAACAAGTCCTGCTGTCTTAAAAATTTAATTCTGGAATCAACAATGGAAACAGAAAGGAACACCTTTGTACTGTTAAAATGTATTTTTTAATGTGCCCTGAAAAGATGTATCCTAGTGAAGTGACATCTATGCAGCAGGAAATGCTGGATGCCTCCCGCTGTTCAAAAGAAAACTTCTACATGCTCCAAAACTATCATTCTGGTTTGATTGCCTTGGAACTTGAGGTATCTTCTAAAATGGGGTCCAAGGCTAATGGTAATTTACTTCTAGGCAAGGGATTCTTCAGATAAATCACCTAAAAAAAATGCCTTTACCAAATTGTTTCTTTTCTGAATTTGTGCATGTAACATGTCCAGTCTGTGGCTTTTACCCTACTCAAGTTGTTCTTAGATACTTGAGACTTACTCTGTTTTACCTGTCTCTTTGGAAGTAGCCTCACAGAAACTATTCCAGATGCTGTGATGAAACTGTTATGTCCCAAGAGGAGGAATTCTGATTTAAGAATGCTCTTTTGAAGTTCTTTTAAGGCTTTTATTAGACTTTTATTTTTGTATGTCAGAAAGCACAGAATAGGACAAGCTGATTAAGGAGGTCTCAAAATAAGAGCTTCTAAAGAAACTGCCAGTACTCCATTCATTCAAGTGACTTTTTGGAAACAGAGGAGTCATGCTGACAGGGTGAAATGTTTCCCCTTAGGCTATCATCTTTGTCCAGGTGAAGGACACTGCTGTTCCACCACCAGGGTACAGGAATGGAAAGCAGTTGTTTCTTGAGGATTTGGTGAGGTGGTAGCAGCCCAGCCAGCTACCTGTGTTCATAGCAAATCAAAAAGTGAAAGGAATTACAAAAAAATTACAGATGTCCACAAAGCAAAAGGGACTTATATTATCGAAAAAATACTGTATTAAATGCACATCATCAAGCTATCCTCATACAGAGAAAGGTTGGGAAGTATAGTGAGAGGCCATTTTGTCTGTATTTGTAGTTTTGTGAAGATTGTGGTCAAAAAAGATACTTGTATCAAAAGTGGAGGCAGTTTTTAAAGGTCTTCTAAAGAGGTAGCACAAGCATACAGGACAAGTGTCGGAAAGGCATAAGGGGAGTAAAGTCAGTTACACCCAGCAGGGAACAGTAGAAGACAACAGGAGAGGTCAGAGGAGGAAAGAGGAGCTGAAGGCATACCCATGTAATCAGGAAATGAGAAGTAATGCGGGACAATCTGAAGGATTTGACACTCTGCTTTGGTCTCAGTAGAGAACTTGCACACTTCTTGCCAGCTGATAGGAAGCGCAGGTCAGAAGAGGGAAAGTAGTAGTTAAAAGAAAAATCTGTCAGTCCACTACAAGGTATCTATATCTGTCTGTCTAATCTTCTACTCTAATAGAAATCTGTCTATTCTACTGCTAGAAGCTATTCTCTGTCTGGAAGGACATGGAGTAAACTGCTAACTGATCAAATTGTAAGAATAGGGGGTGGGGTTTATGGCTGTTTAAGACTTGAAATAAGCAACAAAGTATTTCCAGAGCAAATAAAATGTAACCAAACCAATGTCCTTCATCGAAAGAGCAACTGTCTTGGTGGAAAAGAAGCAGCAGATGTGCTGAATTTTGACTGTAAAAGAGTTCTTGATACTGTCCTGCAGAGGATTCTTTCTATATAAATTTTGGAAATAAGGTCTAGATGAAATTACCACACAGTCAATGAGCAACTTTCTGGAAAGATACTCTAGTGGCAAACGGTAAGTGATCAACTAGGATTTTGCAGAGTCTGATTGTGGGCTCAAGAAAAAGGGAATATGCTTAACTCTGAAGTTGATGCTGAGTTGGGGGAATTTGCAAGCACATGGTTTGATTTTTATTTATTTGTTTATTATATACTTTAAATAGTCTTAGCAAATTTGGGGAACAAATACAAAATGCATGATTACAAATGGAAATCAAATACTAACAGAAAGGGGACTAACTAGTGAATGGTACGGTGGAAGGGGACTTGAGTGTTATCCACGAACTGATCAAGTCATCATCGTGGTATCATGAAAAAAAGTGGAAATTCTTTGGGATCCATTAGAAGAAGAGTCATTACATAAACCGGGAGAAGTGACATTCTGCAGTACCTAGTGGTGATGAGGGCTCAGTTCACTGTCCAGTTTTTGACACCATGCATGGAAACTCAAGGGGAAGGAAGAAAACAGAGAACTCTGGAAAACATGATGTATAAGGAAATATTTAAGAAATATATGTTTGGCCTAAGAGAGGGAAGGCCTGTAGGTCTAAAAATACTCTAGTATTTTTTCATGTAGCATAATAGAACAAGAATGACTAGATGCGTGAGGCTTGTATAATGCAAAACCACAGAAGATAATGTAGGGTTATTTGCTACAAGAGTGCTATAATCTCAAAACAAATGCAGCAGGACTTTTTTATTTTTTCTAAATGGAAAATTGAACCTGTTGATGTAGTATTTGTACTTTGATTATAACTTTCATGAAAATTGAAGTATTTTTTTTTCCAGGGCAACCCCAATGGTATTTGCAGCCTTTTCGTGGTGCATATAAGCATGTTTTCTGTGACCACACAAAATACTATATTGGGAAGGGCTGTTGTTTCTATGGGAACATGAAAACTAGGAGCGGCCTTATTTTGTAACCTCTTTGTAGTTATGATATGTGTTGTAGTTAGTTCGTATGTAGTATGATGTGTCTTGTAGTTAGTTTAGTGTGAAGTCCCCTCAAGTGGAAAAATCTTTATAGGATAATAAACTTCTAAATATGAAGGCTTAAAAGTATAACCAAACCCAGCAGAATGGGTTTCATTTATGGGAATGCGTTTGTCCATATACATATACAAGATTAACAGTTCTTCCCCAGTGTTGGTCTTTATTGCATTGGATAGATGATGCAGATAAATAAAAATATGATCACGGTAATTTATCCCTCCAGCCTTAAAAAGGCCCATCTATAGCCAGGAAATCCTTTGGATTGTTCTTCAGGGTACCTGTCTTAACTTGTGTATGTCTTCCTGATTTATTCTGTACATCCAGCTCGGCCAGTTCACCATTTCTGCTTGCTTTCTTTTGCCTTTCCAAAAGCCCTGAACTCAGTATGTTAACTCCACTATCTCTGGAAGCTGTTTTTGTCTTGGCTCTCTAATTTTCATTGGTGCTCAAGACCACATTTGAGACTTCACAGTTCGTTGCCTGTCTTTTGTTTGTTTTGAGATGCACAATTTGATTTCCTTAGAGCCTCATAAAATTAAATCTCTGCCACAGCATAGGTATTTCACAGAATCGACAATAGCCTGAACAAATACATATCACTTGTGGGTACAACCTGGGTATGTTTTTATTTCTCTCCAAAGGTCGGATATCAGCTTGATAGGCTAATAGTCATACCTGATACTGTGTGCTTTAAACAACATTCTTAAAACAAATTTAGTGAAATAACTTTGTGTCTTAGGTAAGTCTTTCAGAAAGCTCTTCCTCTATGCTTCTTTCCCTCAGCAAATCACTAAAGATTACATTTCTTTCAGGGAGTGAGAATAGCTTTCACATAAAGTTTTAGACTTCAAGAAGATCAGGGAATTCTACTCTTAGGAAAATAATACATAGTTTTTTCTGAAATCAAGGCAGTAACTCTTTTGTCTAAAGTCAGGAGCAATGTTTGGTTGGTATCTCTTGTTGACTATCAGACGAAGAATTATGGGAAGCATGCAGTTAGCAGCTGCTGGTTTCAGTCTAAGCCAGCTTCCCAGTACTGTTTGTCCCTGAGATTACTGTCTGGAAACAAGAAAATGTTATTTGAGTAAGTTCTTTTCCCTAAAAAAATTAAATTACTCTTTCTTCTTGTAGCTCACTGTTGTTAAGCATGTATCTTAGATTTAAATGGTTAAACACAGAGGAAGAAATTTCTTAGAGGAAGTTAGCATTTTTGCAGGGATTTTTTGGGTGATTGTTTTTGGTGGTGGCTTATTTTTTTGTGCGTGTTCTTCAGATTTTGTAGGTCATACATAAAGATTTTTTTTTCATTGCATTATCTTTTCTTAGCAGGAAACATTACTACTACTTCAAGTTACTAACTTATCTAATGATATTTTTTGAAGATTGAAATTGTGTCCCTTTAAAGTTGACAGCAAACCTTGCATGATATGGTGCTTAAGTTTGCGTAGATACAATGTGAAGAGACCTTCTAGAGACTGTTTGTCCTAGGATTTTAGGAAAATGGACCAAAAAAGCAAATGCTTGATTGAGCAGGAGAATCCTGGTGATATGTATACAAAATTCCAGCCTCTGTGTCTCATCTAAACAGCACCTTCCATTTGTTTCCAGCGTAATAATTTGACAGATTGAACTGGAGTTTTTTGTCATGTTAGAAGGTTGCAAGACTGTGCTGTATCTCCATTAAATACTTGGAGTGACTTTCTTGCAGCATTTCAGGCACCTTGGTCCTTCAAGGATATGGATTGTATGTTGGGGGGTTTTGTAATAGGGTAATAAAAATGCTGGAGCCCCATCTAGTGCATGAACATTTAACACTCCTGGAGAAGTTATAAAATGTGTCAGAGCAGATTGCATAGAAGGCAATCCCATTAGTGGGAAAACTTTACCCTTTTATGTAAAATAACTTGCATTACTGCGTCAGCAACAGATTGGAAGAGAAAAATATGAAAAGTAGGAGTCTAATGGATGTTTATTTGAGGAAGGTGATTCTGTAAAGGTTAATCTTATTATGTCTTATGGGGACCGCATGTATTAAAAGATATAAGGATACAAAAAGATTTAACGGTGTTAGAACCCAAGTTTGAGCAGTCCAGTTGAAGTCTGAAAAATCACTGTGAGACCAGGAAATGTTTAGCACATTTAGGTTAGATAAAACTGATTAAATCCAAGCACATTTGACCTTGCCCTGTTCTTTATTTCCAGAAAAAAAAAATGTTGATAAACAGAAAGACTGGGACTTTCAGGTTTGATTATGTAATTTAGGGTTGTGGGTAAAATCTTGACTCCATGAAAAGTCAGCAAGACTGTTTTCATTAATTTCATTTGCACCAGCTTTCACCCTTGGATTTTGAGATTAATTTTCCTCAGAGAGCTAGGATTTGCTCTCTCTGTGAACTTGAACTTCCTTGCAAAGGTTTGGAAGGAAATCCTCTTAGAAAACCAGCATTGTAAGTGTAATGGGCTGGCCAGTAGTTTCCCTTCCCTCCCTCCAGAGAGAAGAAGGAAGTTGCCTTTGAGATTCTACCAGAGTCCATTTTAAAGCAAAATAGATGCAATGCACTTTTTGAACTTGTTGAAAGGTGAGGAAATACTGGGTTTAGTCAATGTGCATTTTCTTATGTGTAAGTGTTTCATTAGAAGAAAGAGCGGTTTTCTTCTAAGCAATTCACCTTGACTGGTTTAAGTAATTTTCTTTGGATTATTACGTACATATTCAGGAATAATAAGATTTTGTAAAAGAAAAAATTTGAAATATTAGTGTTGTTTTAGGAAATTCAATGCATCAGCTTTTCTAGCAGTATAGAAAGCTACGCCTATATAAAATTCAGGCTTCATTAGTATTTTTGACAATTATGCACCTAAATTTGAGTATGTTAAATGCTTTATTGGATAAAAAGCTAAATAGGGCTAATAACCTACATTTTTGTTCACAATTTAAGTCTATCTTAAGCCTATCTACTCTACCAGAGTATTGTCAGAAATGGACATAACACTGTGTTTTGGAAGGCCCATGGATTTTTACAAGGACTAAGAATATTACAAGCTTAGTGGTGATGATGTCACCAAAAGTATTAAAATATATTTGACTTTTCAGTGACGGTAACTATAATCAGCTATAGGGGATTTTTAATAACAAAAATTTACTGTGGTATTGTCATATGTAGATCTGTACTAGTACTACAAGTTATTTATTTCAGCATTTCATGCAGCGTATGATAACTTGTTTTACAGAAGGGAAGTCTACATTAAAAAAGCTTCCATATTTACAATGAAATCTCTGAGTTACAAGAAATTCCTCTGTGTTCTAGATTTAGGAATCATCCATGTCTCTGTAAAGCTTTAAATAGTATAAGCACAGTTGTGCTATGCCCTCAAAAGACATCTTTTCAGCTTAGTTCTGAACTAGAATGCAAAAATAAAAGATTACTTAACTCAAACTGACATGTCATGAGGACAAGTAAACTGTTATGCAAGCAAATAAAAGACTGTTTTTTACTATAACCTGAAGAAATCAAATTATTTCTATTGCCCTCATCAAATTCTTGTATCTGCTAGAGTGCTTTAAAATCACAATCATTTAATGAATGAGTTTCAAACAACATAACTAAAAAAAAAAGTCCATATTGCCCATTAAACAACTTTTACTGTCTAGTTGTGCTTCAGTGTGTGAATACACTAGTAGCTTGTAATGCACTACTTATTTAATCAAAAATACTGTGTCAAGTAGTATTGGCCTTGAGGTCAAAATCAGTATTGTTGATTGCTACGGGAGCTACACAGCAATCTGTGCTTCCACGTGCAGCTCATAGGACTTGGCCCAGCATCCCAGGAACATTTCAGGGTCTGGTTTAGATCCAACACAAGCAAATGCCTGTACCTCATGAAAGTCTAGTAGGCTGCTTCTAAGCTGCTGTTTCTTCAGTATTCACCACTTCATTCTCACAGAAGATGCTTAGGAGCTTCATGCTCCGATTCCCTCATTCTCAGCTATTGCTCCCGTGCTTCCACCTTCTTCTCAAAGAGAGTTTTCTGAAGTCCATTTGTTTCAATGGTGAAGTTTACAGTGGAGTCCCAGCAATACTTTTATTGATGCGTATTTATGGAGCGGGTGAGCACATTGCAGATGGGAACTTCTTAAGATAGATTTGCTGCCAAATCTGGCATATAGTATAATTATACCTTTGCTAGCACAGCTATGTAGTCACTTATTTGAATACCTTGCTAGGCAGGAGGCTTTCTAGTTGCCCCCTTGGAAAATGTGTAGTTTCTAGGCTGTGTAAATATGTTTCCAGACCTAGCAGAAACTATAATTGTGGGTGATATTTCTAACCATTTTTAGCTGAAATAAAAGTTATGAATCTTTTAGTAACCTGTCATCCAGCCCATGCTTGTCCAACATGGAAGTGAGTGGGACAACTTAAAATGTAGTTGTGCAGGTGGCTGTGACTTCAAAGTGTAGTTTCATTCATATATTAGAAAATAGTTTATTTTACTTTCCTCTCGTTCTTCCTATTCTGCCTGTCCAAGTTTAGGGTTTTTTCACTTCTGTGGTTTGATTTGATTGTGATTAGATAAGAACAGATAAACTGAGAAAAAGGTACTACTTTTGTAATGTTCAACTTTCAGAGTATAGCTCAGCTTGGGAGCATTTAAAGGACAAAATTGAACTTTAATGATTTAGCCTAGTCAGTCCTTTAGTTGCTGAAAAAAAGAGAGCTCATGTCCTAAAATATAACAAAAGCAAGCAATCAAACAAAACCCACACCACTTGTACCTAATGATGTAGCTGGAAACTATTTTTGTGCAACAAACTTCAAGATGTGTAAAAGTAACACTGGGAGTTAGATCTTCAAACTTTGAAACAGCGAGAGCTGTGAAGTACAGTGGAGCATGTTCAGAATAGTATCACAGTGTTTAAGAGATCTCAAGGTGATGATTGATCTTATTTCTGCCATGTGCCAAGTTCTAATGACAGAGCTGCTGTTGCTGAAATAAATGTGCAGATTCTATATTAGATTGTAGAATATCTGCAGCACTTGTCGAGAGGCTTTTTGTTATTACAGGAATTCTAAAAAATTGAGAAAAATGATAAAGATAACTTGTCCGGGTTTTACCATCCTGCACCAGTAGTCACAGTTGTCTTTAAATTATTCTCTATGAACTATTAGGGAATATGAGAGTGTAAGAGTTTTGAGATCAAGGTAGCTGTCAGCATATCAGAATTGGGTTTGGGTGGGGTTTTTTAATTCAAATTGTCTTTGGATGTTATTTGTAATTAACTGTCTTTTTGCTATGTGTTATTTTAGGAGAACAAGAAGGGAAAAAAGTTGTTTTAAGTGTGTTAATATAAATTTGAATCTTGCTATAGCTTGCCATCAAAGACAGTTCTGTGCGCACACCATAGCTCATGTGAAAAATGTTATGCCTTCTATTTCTGTGTTTAGATATTGCAAATGGCTCCAGTTCAGGAGGATACCGCCCCCCTCCCAGAACAAAAGAAGTGATCATCAATGGACAGACAGTGAAACTAAAATACTGTTTTACTTGCAAGATTTTCCGCCCACCTCGTGCCTCACATTGCAGCCTTTGTGATAACTGCGTAGGTGAGTAAAAAAAGAGATGGCATATGTTCAGTTTAGTAGCTTATATAGTGTAATGAATACTTCTGACATGAGAGATAAAAGAATCAGTTAGTGACAAGATTACTCATGAGGTCACTTGCTGTGTTCATCATTCTTTCCTACAAGGTCTGTTAATGTTAAGAATTCTAGAGGAGGCAAAAGAGGAGATTTGGCCTCACAGATAGTTGTTGCTAATCTAGGAAGGAAGAATATCTTCTGATGCATACATCTTTCCTAACCTGCTCCACAAGGCAAAGAACACACCCAGTTTGAATAGGGCTGCACATTATGTGTGATAGACTTTCCAGTGCAGAAAACCAAGCTTTACAGGAGTCTCAGAATCGTTTCCTTCACCAAACTGAGTTGAGGGCAAGGAGTTGCTTCTCCAGTTCGTCGCAGACTAGCTGTAAGGCACGGTTCAAATGGTTAGGGCTTGCGCTGTGACCAGAATATACACTGTCGGTAATTCTTACCTTTGAACAGTGTTAAGACTAGAAATTTTAAAGACAGAATCCATAAGAAATTTCTGGCCAAGCATGCTATTTTGAGAGTAAGTAGTAGTTTTCAGGACCTAACGATGTTTTGTAATGATAGGGCTTTTTTTTTTTTTTTCCGCTGAACGTCTTGTCTTTTTTCATGAATATTTTCTTTGGAGGGCAAACAAGGTGATTAAGATATGCTTGGATTTAAAAGCAAACCAGAAAAATCTCACCAATCGAATCTGAGTAGTTTTCTAGTTAATTAGATCACATTTAGAGTTTAGTGCAGCTGATTAGCACACTGTTGAGCCTGGATCTTATGCATTCAAGAAAATAATGTAGAAAGATATCTCCAGCTGAGAAATGTAATTGCAGCATTCAGCAGTGATATTTTTAGATACAAAGCAGTCATTGGAAGAACTACAGTTTCATGTTTAGATGATATTCATTTAGGGAGTAACACATCAGAGTGAAAAGTTCAGCCTTTTGGCCCTATACATTCAATTGGTATCTGTAGATGGTTCTTTCAGTAAACAAGTTTTTCTGATGTGTTAGAATTTTGTAAGTGTTGTAAAAGCCGTAGAACTTGTCAACTGCAATTCATAAACATCCCTACTTGCCAAATTTTCAGAAAAATATTATATCAGGTGTGTAACCTGGACATTACAGTGTTGTGGTATTGCCCAGCAAACCTGATAATGTGAAAATACAGTTGTTGATCAGTGCAGTAAATAAAAGTTAAAGGCAGCTGTTCTTTACTGAGAGTGCATAAATAAGAGCAACTCCCACACACATCCTGAAGCTTTTTTTAAAAAAAAAAAGTTTCAGTTTTTTTAATAAACTTGTAAGAAGGATTTTTCTACAGGTTCTTCTGTAATCTGATTGTGTACTTTTCATACTAAATTTGGAGAACCTACTCTGTGAAACATACAATTAGTGATGGTAGGAAAACAACTTAAATAGTCTTTGTCTTCTGATTATGTCTGGGATGAAGCAACAGATGTGAATTATTATGAATGTATATCAGAAAAGAGTGAGCAAATGACTCATGTAAGTGATAATTGTATCCAAGAAGATTAGTTTTTCTGCTCATAAAATAGTTATGATCATTGTAACATTTTTCAATTTGAAATTGCACATTTTTCAATTTGAAATGATTTGTATTAAAATAATTCCATCCATTTATTGGAATGAATTTGCTGTGCTTTTTCTCCTCAGCATTCATAACGGGAATTATAATAAACTACGAATTTTTTAGGGTACATTGAATAGTACATTTTTTTTGGTACAGGTATTTCTCATATAAATATTCAGGTGTATTGAATGCAAAAAGTGAAATCTACAACTATCTGCAAGTAACTTGCTGTGGGAAAAATAGGTGTGAAGAAAATTGGATTGCTCATGGACTTGTGGAAAACTAACAGTCTAGGAGGGTACACTTAATTAGAATATTTTATACAACTTACCTCCACTCTTAAATAAGGATTGTCTGTATGATGATGCTTTTATTTAATTTTAGTTTGTGAATAAATCTTATAATAGCAATGAGTGTTCTTGTGCCACTATCATTTTCTAGTTCCCTACTGATGTAGCTAACCCAGTGCAAAAATATTGCTACTTCACACACATACACATATTTAAGTAACTTAATAACTGCAACTCACTACCAATATGGCTGTTCCTTTTTACCACATAGTTCTTGAAGCTTTTGCTGCATAGTTATAAACTAACTACAGAGACTCTGTGATACAGGAGTGGAGTCTTTCTTCAAACCAGCACTCACTGCTCAGAAAAAACAGTATGCTACTTTTACCTAATGGTGTTTTGTGATACTGGGCAAATGAATGCAGTGTGAAAGAGATGTTCTTTCATTCTGTATTTTCTATTGATGCTTTTCATTCTGTAAGGAATACTTAGCAGCATTTTAAATATGTAAGTACATACAAAGATATATTCAGTGTTGTTTTTTCCCCTCTTTTGAATTAATCCCAACTTGCAAGTTGTCCAGTAAGCATATCTGTTACTTGATCTTGTTTCTGATTTTCATTTCACCACTATTTTTTTTATAAATGGCTATGTAGTATATTTAGATAAAAATATGAAGAAATACCGTTACAAAAAAAAAACAACCCTAATTTGAGTTCTACCTCTAGTAATACTTCAAACTCCTTTAGCATTACAATATTTTTGTAGTCGTATCCAGAAAAATCTGGATTTTCATACAAATGCAGTTTGTTGCATTTATGCAATATCTTCAAATATTTGGTTGAATAAGTGTTCCCTGAGGCAAATATCTTGGGTGTATTCCTGACTTGATTTCTTTAACTGCCTTTGTGAATGGCAGTTGGAAGTTAGCCCCTCAGGGGTTTTCTGTGTACCATTATGTTGCTTAAAGATTGTAAATTAATTTAAAATAATGTACACATAAACACAAGAGATGAAGACTTAAAAAAACAACCACAGCAGACATAAGTTCTAAGATCAGGCTAGTTATTGCTGGGATTTGACAAGAGGTTTTGATTGCACTGTGTCATGCTAGTAAGAAGCCAGTAGTTGGGCTTGCTTCTGAAATGACCAAATGACTTCTTTTTATTTATTTATTTATTTATTTATTTATGGTCATTTCAACATCAGCTGTGTAATTTCCTTTTTTGTTTTGTTTTAATAAATAATTTGTCTTGTATAATTTGATTTCTATAATAAAAGCTGAACAAGAAGCAGCTATTTCCAAGCAATTTATTTAAGTATAGTACCAAATGACTAACGAGAAACAGTGAATAATGATTAGCAAGAAATAAATCAACTTAGTCCAATAATCTGAATGTCTAAAGCCTTCCTTGCATTCACAAGCCACAGTTTTGCTTATCAAGTGAAGTAACTAATTTAGACTAAGGCAAAAATCCTGTATGGTGGAAGAAGAGATCCACCATTAATCTAATATAAATTTATTTGTGTCAAAATCCATATATTGTAAATTTGCATGTGACTGATGGATAAAGATAGCTTGTTTTCTCTGGTTCCAGTATTTCTTTCAACACATGATTTCTTTTTCACAGAGGACTCAAAGCTCAAATTTTTTAAATTGAATGTCACAACTTTGAAACGTTTAGTTTGATTTTTTTTTTTCAGAGATCACTGATCAACATGAGAAGGGCATAGTAAGTTAGACCAAAGGTTTGGTTCATACAGTAGCCCGTTTCCCACCATGGCCAGAGTGGATCCCTGGGGAAGAACAGGAGAGGAGGGCGAGCACACGGGGATGTTGTATTAGAAGCCAATAGACATCCCCTTTCTGGTTAAATTATTGCTTCTGTAAAGCACTTATGCCAGGCAATTGTAGGCATTGTCTTTTGGTTTTGGTCTTCACCAAACTACATTAATTTATTGTTTTGAAAATACAATGTGTTATGTACCCAGCAGCATGCCAACAGCAGAATTTGGATAAAATAATTGTTTTTAAAAGTTGTTTCCCAGATTAGGCACTAGTGTTGTAAATTTATTTTCTTAAAATGAGGAATTAATTATTAAAACACACGTAACATATAACACACACTCACAACATAAGACAAAGAGTGAGAATTAGCAGTGTCTTCTGGGAGAAGGTCTTCCCTGTAGTCACTCCAGATACCACCATCTTCCAGCCTGGAGAACACAAATGACTTCCAAAACAGGCTGCAAGGTGGCATTGTAACAGTTGGGTTTTTGTAACACTGATACTTTGTCTGAGATTAATTTTCCCAGGGCTTTGTGGTCCTTTATAATCAGTGTGTATTTACTTGATGTCAGGACTTTGTTTTGCTTGGTTTCAATTCCATACTGTAGCACTCTTTCTTCATTACCTTATTGTCTCCCTTCTTGCTTTCAGTTCCTTTTCATGACCTTTGCCTATTTCTTTCCTTACATTTCCTGCAATGAAGAAAGTACAATTTTCACTTAATTTTGGGGCCTGATTTTTGAACCTGTTAAACCTTAGCTCCAGGTGTCTTGAAGTGACTCTTTATCTGAACAGTTAAAACTACAAAAAAACCTACAAAGTTGGTTGCTATGTCCCTTTTTTCCCCCGTTTCTTGTGGTTTTTTTTTTCCCCCCGTTTTAACATGTGAGAAATGGCTTTGGCTTTTTTTGTGTGTGCTACCTTTTTGGGGCACCCAAGAAGCTGCCAGGTGGAGCACACATCAGCAGTTACAGAAGTGATATGTTATTTGTTTATGATTGTGCCATCTATGCACTTTATAAATTCAGGGAACATGGCATGTGTGTCAAAGAGTTTTTTAAGTCTAAGCCAAAGCATTGGGAAATACAGCAGAAAGTCTTTTTAAAAAAGATAGTAGTATTATAGGTTACTTCAGAGAGAGGTTGCAGCTTATGTATTGGTCTGCATATAGAAAAAGCAGATGTGATCATAATACCCAACTGTTGTATTTTGGGTAAATACAACAAAATTTTTATTATGTTGTAAACCTCAGATGTCAGAGTAAAACTAAAGAGAGAAATTAACCAGGAAAAAAATAATAATAAAATTTAGGAGCCTTTGAAAAGAAACAGATATTTACAACAGGTGCAATAACAATTTGAATTGATGGTTAAGGAATTCAAAGGCAGATACAAGGCAGTGACAGA
The DNA here is from genome assembly GCA_013398815.1 of Ibidorhyncha struthersii. Classification (NCBI taxonomy): domain Eukaryota; kingdom Metazoa; phylum Chordata; class Aves; order Charadriiformes; family Charadriidae; genus Ibidorhyncha; species Ibidorhyncha struthersii. The sequence goes on along the minus strand of VZSZ01009680.1, from coordinate 974,217 downwards.
AGTGTGTAAAAAAAAAAAAAAAAAAAAAAAAAACCACAAACCAAAAAAAACAACAACCAAAAGGGTAAGGATACCACACTTCCCCTAGGGACAACTTGGGGTTTTTAACTCCCTTCCTCCATGGTTGGTTGTGTGTCTAGCATTTGTTTGGTTCCTAGCGCAGTGAGGTCCTTTGCTCTGCTCTCTTTGTACCTATCAAAGAACAGTCATTCTAAACTGCTGCTGCTGCTGCTTTGAAAATGTCACCATTAATGTACTGCAGTCAAAGGGATTTGCTGTCAATTACTCCACATTTATTATTGGAGGTAGCAGCAAAGTGAGCTATGCGACAATATAGTGTAATTACTCTGAGCTGTCCTAAGGCAATGGCTGGATGTTTTCTAATAAATCAATTGCTATTTTTATTAACAAAATTGAGCATGTTTATTTTCTTTTTGTGAATAACGTTAATCTGCCACTATTGAAGTTGCAACTGATTTTCTTAAAAAAAAAAAAAACAAAACAAAAAAAAAAACAAACAAACCCCCAAAAAACCCACCCACCCAAATAGCTTAGCTGTCTGGGACAGTATTTAGACAATCACAAGAGTAAAGTATTTGTTGAGTAGCCCTTGTGTTTGTGTTTCTCATTGACTTTTTGTTGTAGATATCCATATGCGTTATTAATTTATTTCATTAATAGAGGCCCATCTTTCCCAACATTACATTGCTGTTTCGGTTTGCATCACCTTGTAGAGATTAGTGTAGTGTCCAGAATGTGATCTGGAATAAACCTTTGCTGTTTCCCAAATGTAAACTTGAAGCTAGAAGGCTCATTCTGTGCCATTTGGTTTTCTTGTGGTGTTTTGATTTGGAATCAGGATACAAAAGTACTGAAGCTTGGTGATTTAAAGGATCCATTGTGCATTGTCCATAACAGATGTTCTACAATAACATCAGCATGCATATCAAAGTAACTTGTAATCAGTCTTTTGTAATTCACCACTTTTTTCATATAAATTTCTGCTCTGATTTCATCCCACAAAAGTAACAGTAAAGGCATTGTCAGGGGAATGACTGTCACACAGGTGAATGTTGTGTAAGTTAAATGGATCCATATATTTGATTGCTGTTGCAAATTGATGGCAGGTTCCATCAGTGTTTTTTTAAATATGATTAAATAAACAATTTTGTTAGGAGTGATGACTTAAGTTAGTGGAACTGAACATCTGAGCTAAGGATAGCTTTTTTTTTTTAATATGCTATGAATATCAGATACAAGATTTTTTTTATTATGTTAAATTATCAGACATTCTGAATTGACTGTAAAGGATTTAGTGCCATGGTTATATTGGCGTTTGTGCATACATACATGACTCTCGGCAGATGAGAAGAAAATAAATATTTTTTGTAATAAAAAGTGTTCCTTATATGGACTTTTAAAAACCTCATTTGTTTTCCTAAATATTTCAAGAGCAACCAGATTCTGAAAGTACCATTTGTCATACAAAATATCAAGTCAAGAAGCCTGAATAGATGTGATCATATCATGACATCATAGTCCTACAAAAAGCTGTAATTGTCATCATTACAAATACGTGCAGATGTGTCAGGGTCTCTACATAATTGTCCAGTGTGCATCTGGGACAATGGACCTTGTAGTCCTGTGTTGTAGTGCTACTATCAAAGGTAATTTTGAGTAATGCTGGCCCAGTCGGTTGAGTTGTAATGTGTTGGGTTTGGGTTTTTTTTTGACTGTCACAAGGTTTGAATAGCGGATTGTTGACTCTTCCCAGTCCCAGGATACATGTTTGCATGTGTTAAATACAGACAGTAACATTTGGTGAATGCTGTAGGTTTGTATCTTTGCCCTACAACAGTTTACTTGAATGGGAAGGAAGAATCAGCAAGTGAATTCTAACTTGTGCTCATTGGAATCTGCTAGTAATGTGACCTAGATATTTTTGCACCTGTAGTCTTTCTGTCTTTCTGAGACCTGCCTTCTCATTAAGCTTTAGAAAATGTATGTTCGTGTGCAGTGACCCAGTCAAGCAAAGGAAAAAGGGAATCAGTTCATAAATAATAATGTTTCTGAGATCACAGTGTGAAGAGATGAGAAAAGCTGCAGACTGAAGGGCAAGCTGGCCTACAAATGTTCCATGTAAAAATGCTTTTTTGCTCCTTGTAAATTATGAAGCTTTTATTAAATGTTTTGAAAGAGGAAGGAAAGCATTAGGGTCCTTTTGTACATGGTTTCCTGGAGTGTAGTGATTGAAAAATGGAAGCTGAACATTTAAGGATTTAAAGAGTCTACATGCGGTGCTGTGGAAAAGTAGGGATTTGGCTCTTTGGTTCTGAGTGGTAAGGAACATGCTTCAGTGTGGTTTCTGAAGGAAAAGACCATTGCTAATTAAAATGGGAAGTGTTCCTGGTTTTGCTCTTATCTGAGATCTCCAGCAATTAATGTTTCTTAAGCAAGTTTTCAAATGTAAGTGTTTCAGGGAAGGTAAAAATTGAGAGAAATGTCTACAGTATGGTGTAACTTGTATGTTCTTCTGTCATCCAGTTAGCATATATTATTAGGTGAGTGTTAATGAGACCACTGAGTCATGCTGACAGCCTGCTGCTTCCACAGAGACAGTATCTGAACTTCATCCTCTTTTTTTTTCCCCCACTTGTGTGATTCTTTCCTTTGTGCCTGTTCACACAGCCCTTAGTAACAGACAGCCATTGGTAAGTCAGTTTTTCTCACTAAGTAATGAACAAAATAATTCCATTTTTTCTTTCCTGCCAGTTCAGGGAACTGACCTGACTCAGCAGCAGCTTAGACAATGAAAGAAGGAAGCGGGATGAAGTGGCAGGAAAGGCGGCATGTGACCATCTTGTTCACTGCTACTAAGCTTTTAGGTTGGCTCCGTTACGTTGCAAAGCCTCATGCTTTGGATTTGGTTATGGGGGTGCTGGCTATCCTCAAAAGTTATTATCCAAATTTGAAGTTGCTTATCACTTGGGAAAGGCTAGTAAAATAAAGTCACTGTTGTAGGTTTACTGACAGCTCTTGAGGTTTCTTACCTCTTTGGTTTTCTGTGGTCTTTACAGCAGCGTTTTTTGTCTCCATTTACACATCTCCTCTTTCACTGATACTTCACCTTATAAACTGTTCACACATTTTCTCAGTCTTTTTTGTTTGATTCAGCCTTTGTTCTCAGACCCTGAAAAAATTAATCAAAACTTAATTTCTCATGCAGTCCTGAGAAGTGTTAACCTGTAGTAAAGTTGGTGTTACAGCTAAGCTGAATTAACACTTAACTGCCTCTGAAAGGATCATCCCTTCTCTGGCAGTGTGTTCTCACTGCTTCACTTGAGCCAGCTTTGGTGTTTGTCTGGTACTGTGATGAGGTGGTCTGGGAAGCTAGGCAACAGAAAATTAACCGTAGTTCTAAGTTCATCTGGCTCTGTCAACCAGCTCCCCACAGGGTAAAATGAACACCAGGCTTGGCCTAAGGACGGAGAGCTATAAGCACACAGGCAAGAGATTGCTCACAGGACTGCTAAAAGGGGAGAAGCTGGGCTATCTGTTTTAGCAGTAGTTCTTGATTAGGTAGATTATGGCTGTAACGTCATACCACACACTGAAGCCAAACACTGCTTTTCCTTAAAACTGTGTACAGGAGGATGATCTATCACAACTTGTCTATCCATGGGATGCTTCCATAGGCAAACTCTTCAGCCCTTGCAGCTTTCTTCCTCCCTCATTAAAAGCTCTAATACACGTTTTATTAACAGGAGTTTGTATTACCAATGTTTTGATTATCTTCATTTGCCTCAAATATTTTTACATTAACATTGTCACAAATGTATGATCGAATACAGTAGCACATTAACTATACCCTTTAAATTTAAACCAGAACTGCAGTCATCACCTCTAAGCAGTCTGTTATTCTTCATAACAATCAGTTGCATTTATATTTGCTCTACTTTTTTAGTTTATGAGGGCTGGAATTCCCAATTTTTCTCAGCACCAGTAGTTTTTCATTTCCTAGTGAAGGTAAATCTTAATTTTGCTGCCAATGTTGTCCAAGCCGAATAGAGATGTCAGGCAGAGCTTCCTTTTCCAAATCATTGGTTGTTTGGTTTGCAGGCATCTAGAGTGCTGGAGGTGAACCTTAAGATATTGTGTTATTTTTTCGTTAATACTTATTAAGCCATGTCTTCTTGTAAGGAAAAAGAAACAGCTCTAAACTTCAGAGAGTTTGTATTTCTTAACAGCATTAGAAGTTAGTGCTGAGTATGTGTCCGTTCATTTTGCCAGAGCTGGCTGTTTTCTCTTGCATTAACAAGTAAGCGGAGCGGCTCACAAGCTGTAAGGCTATTATCTTTAACTTGCATTTACATATTTGTGCTCTGCTGAGTAGAATAATCCCTTGCTTTTTAATATACTGTTTTGCGGCAGGTAGCATAAATGTCACATCCCTTTCTATTTTATGACTGAGAAAAATGAGGTGTAATTTATTCATTCATAACATTCATGTAAACCCTTTAATACTTCTTTTTTTTTGTTAGAGTTGGTTTGGATTTAACACTGTAGCAGTGTTTTTCATATCCAGCCTTTTCTGTCCATTTCTGCTTTACAAACATCTTCGGTATTTACTTAGCTTCACAATGATTGGTAAAGTATTTACTGAGAAAGCAGAGCCTTTCAGTTTATGAAGAAACTTTGAAGACAAAAATTAGAGAGGAGCGACAAGTAGGTTAAAAATATTGTCAATGTTTAGTAAGGAATATATATGTGTGTGTGTTTATAGATGGGGGGTGGGTATGTGGATGTGTGTTGTTTTGTTTGTCTGCATTTATCTGAATCTATCAAATAAATGTCTACATATATCTAAATAATGTTTCATGGTGAGAAACTAAGCTTTATGTCAATATAATTTGTTGATTCCTACTGTGTCAGCATAGAAGAGAATGAATATGTGTATGCGGAATTTGTCATCCAAAGACATGTCATGACTTCTTTCTTTTTTTCTGAAGCAGTAGGGTACAAAAGTACCCTAGTATTATGCTCTTTAAAAGGCTCTGTAACTGTATTTTTCTCTGTATTATTATTTGCTCATGTACCCATTAAATGAAGTAAAGTGTTTATCAGAACATAAGGTCTCACTCAGAAGCACAAACGTAAAAATAAACACTGTTCAAATGCAATGTCAACTTATTTTGGGAATACAACTGTATTGCACTGAATAAAGGTAGTATTGCCTGCTCTTTTAGATACCAGAGTGTTTAGTTCTTGGTATTCTTAGCAGTACTCATTAAATCAAAGTATTTCTGAAGCCTTATCCTAAGAAAGTTCAGTGACTTCACCTTGAATAGCCCCATTGGAATTTGAAACAGATTTACGGCAGAAACATGTGGTCCAAACAGCTGTCATGCAAAACCATTTAAAAAAACCCTGAAAGTCTGGTGAACTCAGAAATCTGTTGAGCGTGTTGTTTTGACTTTTTTTTTTTTTTTTTCAAAATGAAGATAATACTAAATACATCCTTCAAGGAAATCCTCTAATGTAGGTATTTAACATAAAGACATAGCTAAAATAAACGGGTGTGCTTGGACAGATGTGCCTTTTTAACACAGGACTTAAGGATTTCAAATTTGTAGCTCGCCTTTCCTGTGCAACTGCAAATAGTTTGATATCGTACGTCAATGGAGGCATAAAAGTCAGAGAAAATAAAACAGGATTTGGACAAGGATCAGAGAGTGAGAGAGAATCAGCATGAGAGCATCTGTCTTATGTTATGATCTTGGATTTGATTAAAAAATTTAAAATTCTGTCATTCTCTCTGTGTAATGTCTCCAAAGCAAAGTTAGGAAATGCCAGTTTGTTTCCTGACAATCGCTCTGTTTCCATTACCTGCCATACTGGGATGGGGGGGGGGGGTCCAGGCTGCCTGGGGAGAAGCAGAGCGAAATGTTCCCTCAGCTGCTTTCCAGCACTGGGGTGTTTCCTATCATGTTGGGGACACTCGTTTCTGACCCACCCTGGCCTTTTCCTGTCTCATGAATGAGTTCATCTCTCAGGAAAGAGTTTGGTTTAGTAAAAAGAAGAGGGAGCCTATAGCGCAAAGGGTAACAGAGCATTCAGATGACACCTTTCAATTTTTGTACCATGTGGTTTACAGAAAATTCCTGCAAGATTGAATAGATTATTAAAAAAAAAAAAAAAGCAAGCCCAAAACCAAAAGAAGTATAAGCAAATTTTGCAAGACTGTCTGAATTTTAACATTTGAAAAATGGTTTATGTGAAAGATTTTGCTATTTTTAATGGTTTTCTATGGCAATGTCAACTCTAAGTGGAAAAATAAGTTGTCTGGAATGGAGAATATTTTGAGTGAAGTGATAAAAGGGAGAGTGTAAATATTTCATATACCATAATGGATGGAAGAGATGATAGTAGACATAAGTCAGAGGTATGATCATGACATATAAATAACACAACATCAGAAACTCAAGTTTTGAGCAGAAGAGTCACTGGAAGAAAAAAAAAACATTATTTTGAAAAAATAAAATACAATTGAGTTGATACCTCTTCATGTGACAGTGGATAAATACATGCTTATTGGTCTGACTGCACAATTTATCACAATAATGCTGTTATTGTAACAGAAAATCACCTCAGCCATGCTTTGATTTCTTTAAAAGCTGTAAGGTTTCATTAAAATACTCTTTTTCTTTTCTATTTTTTCCTTTTTAAATAAGAATTTCTCTGCGGCTAAATTGCAAATGCCAGTTAAATCATGAGTTTTAATATAGTATTCGGAGAGCTTTTTCCAAATAAACAGCATTTTATTAATTGTTTTCCATTTTTTTTTCTTCTGCCTCTCATTTCAGAACGGTTTGATCACCACTGTCCCTGGGTAGGCAACTGTGTGGGGAAAAGAAACTACAGATTTTTTTATATGTTTATTTTATCTCTGTCCTTTCTGACAGTCTTTATATTTGCATTCGTTATCACCCACGTCATCCTTCGTAAGTATGCTGGTGAAATCAGATTACGTATGTAGCCATTTGCTTGAGTTTTTTATTTTTAAGTTAATCTTTTGATCATTCAGGGTTTGTTTATTTATTTATTTATTTATTTGCCTTTTCTCCGAAGTTCACAATCCCCAGTGAATCCCCTTCTGGTCTCTGGTAGACCCTGGTCATGGTAGTCATTGATCTAGTGCTGGCTTTATCTTAATACAGTGTTAATTNTTTTTTTTTTTTTTTTTTTTTTGTCCTTTTATGGATGATTTATTGGAAAAGCAGCACACAGTCTGTATGTCTAAGTATACAGATAGTATCATTTTCCCAAAGAACTTTTGTGTACTTTCTTAACTGTAAGCATGGGTCACTTGCCATCCAAACAAACAGGTAAATTACTAGGAAATAGATTGGAGCTATTTTACACTTTTTGTTGTTTGCTGTTTAGTTTTACATCTTTCTCTACCCTATTTTGAACACAAGTTACTTTCATTTGCATAGACATTCTGAGAACAACCAATTCATAATGGCGTGAATCAGATAAACTATAGGAAACAATATTAATGAGTTTGGGTTTTATTTGTATTCTGGAATGGGTTTGAGGAGGGTATTTTCAAGACTCTTTTGGGTACTTTCTTTTTTTTTTTTTCCACACACCTAATAAATTTTGTTAGCTCCTATATGACGATGATGTTCTAATTTATGGTGATAGGTTATATGAGTTGTCTTTAAAGACCTTGGTATGTTGTGGGGTCTTTTTAACCCACTATCACTAGGAAGCTAAATAGTGTTCTATCTTTTTGCTAATTATGTAGGATATTGCCTTGAACAGTATTTCTTTAATCATTTTGGAAATGTGATCTTTTTATTTCTTTGTATTCCATATTGCAATGGAAACTTGATAAAAGTAACAATGTCAGTTTATAACACATTTATAAAGCTAACTTGATGATGGCAATATTTAGAGACTGTTTTGCTGAAAGATACGCCAGATTGTGCTCAGTTTCCTAAATTGCTTATACCGTGCAGGGAAAAATTGTATTTTAAAAAGCAGAACTCCTGCTCTTATTTGTGCTTCACAAAAGTATAAGAGCACTGAGCGGCTCTCCTATAGCTCAGAAACCTAGCACATAGGCTAGAACTAGGGGCACTTAATTTTGAGGGAGTCTGGATCAACAAGTTGGCCTCGCTGCCAGGTACAGCATTTCTAATACCAGTTGAAAGAGCAGAGAAAAGATGTACATATTGTTTAAAAAGGGAAAAGTAAGCATTGGAAAGAACAATTTCCACTAATTCTTAAATTCTTGACGTTTATTTGGGCATGGGTTTTTCTGTCATCTTACTTTGCTAGAGTGCAGTAGTTGAAAACATTACCAGTCTGACAATGTAAAGATACTTTTAAAGCTAGCCTACCTTTATTTCACAAAAACTACAGTGCTTTTTTTTTCTTTAGTTTTCAGCATATGAAATACCAATATTATGCCAGTATTTTATGTTCTGTATGTCAAGTAGATTTATCCAGTGGATTTTAACTTTACAGTGTCCATACCTAATTCTAAGTATGAATTAGACAAAGATCAGAGAAATTAATTGTGCCTCTGTGTGGCTGAGAAGCACTTTAGCATTGGGTAGTTGTTACAAATAATAAATGTTAAATGCTGAATTGTCTAAGTATATCAGCTGTAAAATATTCTTGCTAGGGAGGTTTATCTACCTTGGATGAGACAGGAAAAGCCTCCTGAGTTCTAAAGATTGGTTGATCCTTAAAGGCAATGGGAGCAGGTATAAAGTGTGATTAGTTCCTCAATGTTTATTGGCTACATTTAAGCTTTAAGGCCAGATTTCAAATTTATCTACTATAATCTTGACTGTGTTCAAAAAAAGATACCTTTACAAATAAGGGGGTTTTGTCATATCAGTCACTCCACTGTCTCTGTGCATACCATGCTTCTAGAAGTCCTCATGTCTACCTTGCAAATAGTTACCGCTCAACCATTTTTGTTCTGCTTTGCAACCCTGCAGTTCTTCAGCTGATGCTAACCAGTAAGCAGGAGTCTCAGTTACTTAATCTGAACCTTTGCATTTGACATAGACTGCTTTGAGTTAGTGTGTCTAAATAAAATCTCAATTTTTAGACCTGGGACTGTGATCTTCCTGCAGTGTTTCAAAGTCATTCATATGTATTTCCAGAAGTCCTGGCAAAATTCTTGATTCTAGAGGAAGACCTGCTGACCTAGTCAAATCTTGTTCTTAGCTTTTCCAAAGATGATCCTAGCAGGATTACCTTCAGCAACATTTTATTCTAGATATGCTTTGTTAGATTGAATGCCTTCTAAAAATATTCACTTAGGAAGGGACTGAGGGATATTTATAGCAACTTGTAAGTATTGACATTAAAAATAAAATCCTTTTTCGTTCATCTTAATATGGAAGTTCTTCCTCTGACCTCGTTGATTATATGGGAAACCTGTTTTGGATTTTCTTTTTTTTTTTTAAATGCCTCTTGATTTAGACACTTTTTTAAAATGTGTATCATTTTTAATCCATCTTGCAAGCTGGCAGTTTTATAATTTTTAGTGGGTCTAAGTGGTAATGAGATATGAGATACATCTTAACTTTTTGTTTTCTGTGGCCTTCTGAGGCATTCACTGGAAATTGCCCTTTCCAGGCTTAAGAATACGTGCACATAATATTATTGAAGATGATAAAATGAATTTGGAAATCAGATCCTTTAAAGGTATTGTCTTGCAAGATTTTCTTCTATCGTCCCAAGCTCTACACATTTTCAGTGGCAATGTCTGTCTTCACAGCTACTCATCTCTGTTTGAGGCATCAGTATTTCAACTGTTTGTTACAGTGAGGAACCTTCCCCTTCTGATATATTGGGAACTGCTTGGAAGAGTGTGACCAGCAGTAGGGAACAGAGATCACACCTACCTGCTGCCATTGCCATTAAGGATCCTAAAAGTAGTAAGAGGGCAGGGGAAGTTCCATTAGTCTTGTGCCTTGAGGCTAAGAACCAGTTATGAGAGTCTGAAAAGGCTCAGGAATAGAAGGTAAGTAACTTTCCCTTTTTTATAAAAAAAAAAAAAAAGGGCAAACAGTAAAATTGACCAGGCAGCTTTAGACAATACATATATGTATACACACACATATGTGGTTTTTGTTTTAAAGACAATATTCTTCTCTCTTCATACAAATCTTCAGATGAATTTAGCTAAGGGGATTTTATTTTTCCGTGGGAAAGGCTTTCAACCTGATGCATTGAAATCATTTAAGTTATACAGTAAAATACAAACTGTGTGCCTGTAGCTATGTGACATTGAGTCAACTTCTACAAACTAATTCATTTGTTGCAATCAGCACATTGTCAAATTAACCTTTTTGATTAATATCTCGTGGTTGTGGAACCCAAGTGAATGCTTCTGCATCTCTAGTTCATTGGATCATGCTGCCCTTGAGCTCTCTTCAGCCAGTAGATATTCTCTTATTTGCCCAGAGGCAACAAGCACCTATTAGAAAAACCTATGCATGTGCAGAAGGAGCAGAATTATAGTCTAGAGAGCTTTGGCTGCTTCCAGAACAAATGAGGGAAATTTGAGAATCTGGGTTTATACAATAAATTTTCCAAGTAAAAAAAGTTGCTTTGAAAAATAGTATTTCAAAATAAAAATGTAGCTTATAATTTTTTGCTTCCATATTAGGTCTGAAAAGAACAGGGATAGTCAGAAAACTTGCTCATGGGAAAGTATGCATGCATCAATTTGGTATGACTGAGAAAATGTCCTGCAGATGTTAGACCTGATAACTTACCCAAGGTTTTTTTCTGATGTTGTTACTGCTGAGCAACATATTCTCAGAGTCAAGTTAGTAAATCTGTTCTATGATTATTCGGTTGATCTTCAAATATTAATTCTTTGTAACTATGGTGAAAACAGCCTGTAGTCCAATTTCTTACTCAGCTTGTAATTTTGGGTTCTATTTCTACAGGTTCTCAACAAACAGGGTTCCTCAATGCCCTGAAGGACAGTCCTGCAAGATATCCTTTCACTGAAACAAATTGTAGATCTTATTACAAAACAACATGTGAGATGTGTTTTTGTTTGTTTTCTTGCTGTTGTTGGATATGTGCATTTGGGACTTTATCAGTTAATGGTTTCATCACTTCCTGAACAACAGGATTTCTCGCCACATGTTGGAGGTAGGAAAGAGACTACAGCCTGGGGTGGGTTTTATTGTTCATGTTTTGCAGAGTAGTACACTTGACAAAGGTCTGTAGTTCCCATGTGTGATGGAAATATGCTCTGTATATTTGTGATGGAATTCATAAATACATCTCAGACTATACCCATGCTGTGGTTTCATTTAAAGTATTCAATAATTATTCAGATTTTACAGCAGAAAGTCTCCAAAATGGCTGATTTTTGTCAGGATAGAAAAAAGTAAATAGGGGAACAACTGAAACTGTAAGCTGTCCTTGAAGAGTTCAACTCCTGAAAGTATTTTTACGTTGATTTACTGTTTTTAGAGAAGTCACTTTTGAGTATTAACTTCTGCTAAGTTACATAAAGTATACACATGCATATTCAGGGACTACTATTGTTGTTCAGCCTGGAGAAGAGAAGACTCTGGGGAGACCTCATTGTGGTCTTTCCATGTAAAAGAGGACTCATAAGAAAGACAGAGAGAGACTTTTTACTAGGGCCTGTAGTGACAGGACAAGAGGCAATGGTTTAAACTGAAAGAGGGTATATTTAGGTTGGCTATAACAAAGAAAGCTCTTACGATGAGGGTGGTGAGACACCGGAAGACGTTGCCCAGAGAAACTGTGGATGCCGCATCTCTGGAGGTGTTCAAGGTCAGGTTGTATGGGGCTTTTAGTAACCTGATCTAGGGAAAGATGTCCCTGCTCCTGGCAGGGAGGTTGAACTAGATGATCTTTAAAGGTCCATTCCAACCCAAACCGTTCTGTTGTTCTAGTCTGTAAACACTCCATGTTCTTTTTATCACTTCACAGGAGTTTTCTGTATATTTTCTACTCGATGAGAGTGAAAAAGGCTCGTTCTTTCTGAAAGCAGCTAACATAATGGAAAAATGGGAAGCTGACATAACTTCTGTTAGGTTTCTTTCATACATTTCTGTACAGACTGTAAGCTTCCCACACCTTATGTATATGTATTGAATGGTTTGTGTCTCAATAATCAGTTTGCCTCTCTCACAAAGATACTATAAAAAGAATTCTTTCCCATACTTGTGCTGAAGAAAAGTCTGTCCGTTGTGCCTCACACAGTTTGCTCTTTTCCACAGAAGAGTAGTAAGAAAAAATTCTTACTGTGTCACTTGTAGTTGTGCATAAAGACAGCCCTCTCTTTCCAGGTAGTTTTTCCAAGTGTCAAATTCTCCAGGTTCCGCAGATACAATCTGTGTGTGTGTGCGTGTGTGTGTATTTATCAGGTAGAGTCACTGAGCTGTAAACTCCCTTTTAAACATAACCACTGTTCAGATAGATATTTTTTGGTACAAATAATTTTACAAAGCACAAACAAACTGTTCTAAATAGCACAACAATAGCTTCCAATTAAAACAATTATAGTCACTTCTTACAAAAGATGATTCTTTCAAACTATTTTCAAACTGAGAGTAGCTTTCAATTGCTCTTAAATCAAAAAGTAATTGATTATGGATTTGAGGATCCTTGTACTGGAACAATGGGCTGCTTATTCATAATTTGTATTTGGAGATGTGATGCTTTGAAAGGCTCAGTAGCGCATCTTGTAGAAATGGCCTGATTTGATAGTGATATGTTGGACAAGTTAATAGCTCAGTTACAATTCCTAAGAGTAAAAAATTAAATTGTCCAAATAGTATTGGAAATGCTGCTTTGAAGCAAGCCAGCCAATTCAGGCACAGAGAGCATTGCCATTTCTGTCTTGCTGACAACCCTCTGTGAGAAACCAAGGGAGTGTTACACCATATTATGCCAGTAAGTTATACTTTGTTGGCAATATATTGCTTTTTGTGTGTTTGATGTTTAATTAATGGCGTCGTGTTAATCTAATGTAAACCACCTCTGCTGTTCTAGAGATCTTTCGGATCTTGGTGTGGGGAACTGAAGTCTCTTTCTTGGGGAAAGAAGTACCTTTCAGTGGAGAACTGAAAGAGGTCTTGAACTGAAAGGAATTCCCTTTTTTGACAGTAGGAATTGCCACATGGAGGGAGAAACTCACTTTTCAGGATCCTTTTGAGTGTAATCATGGCGAGGAACATCCTGTTAGTGGTGTGCTCAGTCATCTGATGAGGTTGCAGGGAACCCTTCTCCCTCTCAGGTTCCCCTTTTCTGACCTAGTGATTCTTCCTCTTAGTTTTGGTGTGTAGATTCTACCCAACAGTGCTCACCTACAGCCTTTCTTATGAATTCTACCCTCTCAAAGCCCTGTTACGTGGACTTGTATCGTGCGTAATGTTTTTGCGCTGTTTTCTTCTTTTACACCTTTCTGAACCCTGTGCTAACAACAGTCTACTTCCTTATCCATTCTTCCGCACTCTCCTTGCTTTAGCTGTGCCTGTTGCAGAGTCAACTGAAACTGAGTTCCTGTCTTCTGTTGGTTTGATTCCACATCGTTTGAGGAGGAAACGAGAGGGAGAGCGTAGGGACCACGCTGCTCAGCAATGCACTTTGGTCATCCTGCTGCTTTTGGAGCAGATTTGCTGACAATGGAAATGGCTCTTTTCTGGCTTTTAAACCACTCTGAGTGAAGTAGGTTCTAGGGGAAGTTATACAGACAATTCAGGCATTTCCCAATTCATTAGGTCAGAGCAGACCTGCAATACAAGACTCTTCACTGTTAACTAATATTAGGATTATTTATCACAAATACCTAAGTCCATCCATGCATTTTCCAGTCTGTGTCTGTGTAATGGTACGGAACTGTCATATTTCTCTTCTATTGACGGGTTCAGAGATAAGGATGTTTTCATGTGTTTTAAGCCTGTGTCCTTGTTCTAGAAGATTTTGAGTTATGTTGTCTTGGAAACTGACTTCACTAAAGGTTGGCGTATGGTTAATATATGGATTATTTTTATCCTATTCTTTTCCCATTGTCTTGTTCCTACTGATTTATTATATCTGATTTTCTAGGAACCAAAGCCTTTTCTGCTGTTGATTCATGTTCCCTAGAAAAAATTTATTATTGAAGTGTTGTAGAAAACAACAGTCTTGAAGCAAATGTATTCTGAGTTCATGGCTCTTGTGTGTAAATAAAAATACATATAAATAAAAAACTGGCAGGGAACCCTTCTGTAGAAAGTTGCTCTTTATGCTTGATTATATAAAGTTTAGAAGCAACTTTATTGTCTTATTGCTGAGATAATGACTCCTTTAGAGTTAAAGGAATGATAAAAATTGTAGCAAGTGCACAACATTGAGTGCAAAACTGGCTTTCATAGTATACCAATCTCACTTTTTAAAGTCTGGTTACTTCTTTATGGCATTTGGGTTACGCAGTTTATAAGGAGTGAAAACACAGGTAGATTCAAAGATGAAAAAAGAAAATGAGTGAAAGGTACAAACTTAAAAATAATAGACAACCTAATAGTGCAGTCTGGTTTTTAACTCTTATCCTACACAAAGGAATGTAGTTCTATGCTTTTCATCTATATTGTTGCAGTTTGGGGAAATTAGAAAGATAAAGGTTGGTCTTGCAGTTCAAAACCGCTCACTTCATGTAGTTCAAACCAAATCAAGATTGAAGCTGTTTATTGATTCATTAATGATACTGATGATTAATGACACAATGATGATTAATGACACACTTTAATCATCACTGATTGCTGGATAATTATATATTCAGGGTCAATATCAGTAACAGAAAAGATAAATGGCTGTATTAAACACTTAAGACACGTAAACAATAAATGCCTACAAATGTCTAAACAACATTCTGTAACTAAAGCCCCAAAATTTCTAGTGGTGCATGTCCACACCTTTGCTACCCACTTGGAGGTGGGGGGTGCTCTGTGCTGTTTGTGTACTTGTGCTGCTCCCAACAACACACAAGTGAGAAAGCACCCCCTGAGCTCACATACTTGTACCTCAGGTGCAAGTCACAATATATGGCACCCCATACTGGCAGTCTGCTGACAGTGTTTTACAGGGAGGGTGCTCTGTTCAGGCTAGGCGGATGCCTGCGGAATGACCTGTGGCTGTACCAAACCAAGTTTTGACTGCCGCTGTTCCCACCTGAAGTTCTCTTCTGCCATTTTTTGTGGTTTTCTTACACTTTGGGCTGATGCCTCCTTCAAAAAGACTAGTAATTTATCAGCTACGGTTTAATAGCAGCACAGTGAGTTGGGAGCTGATAGTCTTCCCCTTTAATATGATGAGTTTTGGGCAAATGCTGCTCAGTTTTGAGTGTTCAACCCCACCCCAACTATTTACACTCACAGGCTTAACAGAAGTTGTTATCTGGGCTATTTGCAAAGGCTGGGTCATTCAGGCACCCCCACAGCTGTAATGTAGGCTATATCCAGTTATTAGAGGGATTTGAGAGAGCAAATGGACTTTGCATTTTATTTGGACTCCTGCACTTTGACGCTAGTAAGGATCCCTATCAGCATCTTAACTTTTTGGTTTTCTTCAAAACAGGAGAGTCTAGCAGTTAGAGCATGACTGAGATGCAGATTACTTAGTTGTTGTTGTTGCTATATGTATGAGCACAGATCTAGAACCCTTAGTCCTGGCTCAAGACTTTCACTGTGCTCTAAATATTTGTACAAACACATCTGTTCAGTCTTTGCTATTCAGCTAGCCTTGGGTCACATCCCTTGTGTCTGATCTTCCCCTCACCCCATCAGAAGTGTTACTTACTGTTGCTTATCAATTTACCTGTCTTAATACAAGTGTGATGACTTTTATAGGGTGAACATGAAAATTTGAATTTCATCAGTTGAGATCAGAACCATCAGCAGTTTCTGGCCTTTTTTTTCTATCTGCAGACCCTTAAATATTTTCTGGTATAGATGATCTTCAGTGGCCTGTACACTAAAGTCTACTGACAATGGGCTTGCTTTTCTGAGTTTAGTTTTTGCTGACCCCTTTGAAGTACCCCAAAGATATCGAGGGACTTGTGGACTATAAGTTGACTACCCTGAATTTCGTGATTGTAACTACTTGTTGTTGGTTATAATACTTTTTTTTTTTCCATTTGCATATATTTCCTTGACTTTCAATTACTGTGCTGGAAGCTGTGGTGTGTTTTTTCTCAGTATGGTCCATTGTTGGCCTCTCAGGTTTTCACACGTATTTGATCAGCTCCAATCAAACAACAAATGAAGATGTAAGTTCATGGTATATTTCTACATATGTGTTTCTAAATAGTAATGAGGAGGAGATGATTAATTCTAATTGTATGCAGTTTTTCTCTGTTATTCTTGGAGAAGTCATGCCCGCCTGCATAATTTTGTGAATGCCTCAGTAGGAAAGAAGGAAGTAACCTGGTCATGCTTGATTCAAAATATCGGAAGAGTTTTTTGGACACTATTTGTTGTGGTTTGAAGATGTGCTGGTTACATAGTGCGTCCATTATGATTTAACCTACAGGACCTGTGTCTTGATATAGGAAAATATAGACGAGACGAGACAAAGAAACAAGTATATTTTATACAGTAGGAAAATTCTAAGTATTTTTCAGTATTTCTTTTTCACTGGGAGTCTTAAATATTCCTTGACTCAAAAATTGCTTACTATAATAATTGCAAAGTATGTTGAATTCTTTAAACAAAAATTGCATCCTTTATTTTATTTTTCCTTTGAAATGTCTTTGCCAGTTTGAGATCTAAAACCTCTGGCAAGTAATATATCATTAATTTAAAGGTCAACTTTCTCATTTCTACCATTGCCCTATTTTGCACATAGGTTTCCATTGTTTTGATGTGAAATTGTGTTTAACTGTGTGTGGAAGCTTCACGTGTCCTCCCCTAACTAAAAGGAGAAATACAAAGTGAATGAAAGGAGAAAATAAAAGTAGCTAGGTAGCTAATGATATAGAAAGCTTCTTGGAATTTAGTAAGTAATCTAACAAATTACTGCAAGTTTAAAATTATTTTATTGTAATTTTCTGTTGTCCCTTTTTTCATACGTATCTAGCAAATGTAAAAGTAGCATCTTTGGGTCTGTCAAACACATGTTTTATTATTGTTAAGGTCACAGTTAAAATTATAAATTTTACAATAAATACCAATCAACCAGAAAAAACTTACCAAGGAGGCTCAGAACGAATTGTTCCTCAGCATCAAGTATCCAAGCAAGTAGCCTGACTTTGAAGAAATCTACCTCATTCGTAAGACAGATGAGATACTCTGGTATTGCCCAGTTACTAGGTTTAGGCCAACATTGTCTCTCTAGATGGACCCAGGGTACTTCCCCCAAATAAATGTCTCTTCTGGATTGTTGAAAGTCAGATAGCAGGGAACTGCAGCAGTGTAACCCGTCTGAATTTCAAGTAAACCATTCAGTAATTTTATTTAAAGCATACGTTTCCAGTTGAATACAGCAAGAAATTTTACTCAGGCTCTCAAGTATCTCACAAATACAAAAGCAAGACTTGCTAAAAGAAAATGCAGTACAGGCTAAAAGGTAGTAATGACTGCAATTGCTTCATAAAATTTTAGGGCCATTTGTGGGCATTAGGGAAGGTAATGTTGTGTGGTATTGCACAGCTTGAGAGCTTACCCAAGAGTATGGAGAAGTGCTCTATTGCAGACTTTAATGGTATGTTGCAACTGAACCTCTTCTGTAGAACATACCATAATATTTGTAAAATTAAGCTTAGACTAATATGTTTAGATGCTGAGATTCCTACTGTGATGTGGTGGGTTGACTCTGGCTGGGTGCCAGGTGCCCACCGACCTGCTCTATCACTCCCCCTCCTCAGCTGGACAGGGGAGAGAATATATAATGAAAGGCTCATGGGTCAAGATAAGGACGGGGAGAGATCGCTCACCTATTACCATCCCAAGCAAAACAGACTCAACTCAGGGAAATTAGTTTAACTTATTACCAAGCAAAATCAGAGTAGGATAATGAGAAATAAAACCAAATCTTAAACCACCTTCCCCCAACCCCTGCCTTCTTCCTGGGTTAGGGTTAGGGTTCACTCCCAATTTTTTCTACCTCTTCCCCCAAGTGGCGCAGGGGGACGGAAAATGGGTGAAATACTCTTCCCTCCTCTCTTCTGAATGGTGCTCATGTTGCACAGCAACTTTTACCCCTTCTCAAATATGATATCCCAGAGGCGCTACTACTGTCAGCCAGTGGTGAGTCCATCTTGGAGCCGATGGCATTGGCTCTATTGGACGTAGGAGAAGCTTCTAGCAGCTTCCCGCAGAACCCACCCCTGTATTCCCCCCTACCAAAACCTTGCCTTGTAAACCCAATACATGTGAGTATATTGGTCCTTTGAGATTTTGGGTTGTCTAAATCTGTGGAGGTAAAGCATGTACTTGCTTGTAAGATTTTAGGGTCCAGCCTTTCATAACAGCCCAAAGCTCTAAGCTGTTTGGAAAGTGGAATCAGGGGTTTTCTCTGGTCTGCCTCTGATGTAAGTAGCATGTTGCTGCTTTGGTAACCCTTAATTTGTCTTAGCCATGTTCTGTATTGTATTATATATGATGCATCTTGTTCATATCTCTTCAGATTAAAGGGTCATGGTCAAATAAAAGAGGTAAAGAGAACTATAATCCATACAGTTACGGCAACATCTTCACTAATTGCTGTGCTGCACTCTGTGGGCCCCTCTCTCCAAGGTAAGAGTATCAACAGTATTGTTAGTATAAATGAAGCCACATGATTACTGACGAAAAAAATATTCTTTCCGATTGCCTGAGTTTACTCAACAGAAATAAATTTTTGTATTACTGTCCATTAGAAGCTTTAATTAAGTTTTTCTTCAGTAGTAAAGAGATAAATTGATAAATTTTGGTTAAACTAAGTTAGTGATCAGATCCTGGAAAATATATTTAAGGTTGACATCTGAAATAAAAACAGAGTTGTTTATCTGTTGTTTGAACCTTTGCCACTGTAGTTAATAACTTCTAGCAATAAAAAATTCCTAGTAGTTAGCCGTTGTGTGATAGGCAACTTGAAATTTTATTAAACTCTTACCTATCCGACAGATGTGACATGAGTTTAGGAGAGTTTACGAACCTTAATTCTACAACTAGTTTGATAATTGTTCATTTTTGTTTTTTCACTCTGAACTGTTTTATTTAAATGGACAGTATTTTTTCTTTATACTACTGTTAACATATATACATTAAACTGAATTTGGTGGTCTTACAGCAAAGCATTTCCAGAGAAAGCTTCATGGATTAGTTTTGCTGAAATCCAGAATATTTGTATATTCAAGGTTGCAGATGGCTTTTCAGCTTGAACAAAATGTAAGACGGAGCTGACTAGAGAAATAAAACTGGCAGCCGGAAAGACATAATTCTCTTCTTATTCCAATGCTCAGTGGTTAGATAGTTCGCATACTACATGTGCAATACAGACCCTGTTCCTCTGGAGAGACTGGCTGACATCTTGCAGATTATTTTTGTGGCATACTCATTGGTTGAAGGTGTTTTACTTTATCTGGAATTATGTAGTTATGAATCTGAACTGTCAAGAAGAAAGTAAGTAAATAACTTTATAGTCCAGTGGCTAAGGTGTTTCATTGGAAATGGGATTTCTGTCTTTGCTGTTATGAATAGCAGAGGTGGTTCTTCTATGAGCAGTCAAAAGTCAACAGGAAAGACTGACATCTTTTCCTAAGGAGGCGACAACTGAGTTAAGATTTCCAAATACTGGGTTAACACTGTAATCCCTGTGGTGAGAAAGAGTAACCCTGTTTCTGCTTCCTGCCTATATGGATGGTGCCTGAAGCCAACCCTTTAATTCTGCCATTTTGCTTTCCATGAAATTATGTGATGTAAAAACTCAATGCCATGCTTCAGATTCTTTTGTGTGATGCCAAATGGAAATCTTTATTAAAACTACATAAAGTTTCTCAATATTTGAAATGGCAGCTTAGACTGATACAAGTAGCAGCACACAATACACCAGACTATCATCGGCTTCTGTGTTTTAACAGAGTTTGTACATTTTTTCCTAAATTCCATATAGCAACATAAATTATTTAGATGCCAAGGTATATGTAGAGTTTCTGCGGGGAGATATTTTGTGACCAACAGTAAAAATTTACTGACTGTAAAATGTAAATTATAACCTTGCTTTTTTTGACTTTTAATCTCAGCTGTGTCCCAAGTCACCAGATATTAATTTTTTCCTTAAACTCTGGTAAAGTGGTTTAGCAGCAATGACAGCTTAAAATTCAAAATGTTCAAGTGCCTCTGAGAACGGAAAGACGATTAAGAGAGGATCTGTGAATAATCCAGACTTTTCTTACTTCTGTTAAAAATCACGTTTGTCATTTTTAAACCTATGCTACCAAATTCAGAATGCATTTTACATGTCCTCAACAGTAACTTTTAAGTCTTAATTTGATCCAAAGCTGTCAGCATAGGTCTAATTAAGGTTCTGATATAACAAATCATACGCCTATTTTAAAGCATCTGATTTTTGAAGGCGTGCTTTCCACGTGGCAGTTTGTAATCTCAGGTGGATTTCTAAGTGTTTTGACGGTACATAAAAACCTGTTCTGCAGACCTTCAGGAGAGCTTAAACTGGTCTCTGAGTGTTGGAAACCTCATTGACTTTTGAGAGAGGAAATTCCTTCATTTTTCCAAGCATCCTGTTCTTATCTTTCAAAATTGAAACCATCTTGACCCTTAGTGAATTTAGAGGTCCCAGAAATCTAGTTCTGTGCTGACTTCAGCTCTCAGGTGTTTTAAGGCATTCCTGTAATTTTGTCTTAGTAACAGGAGCTATAAACCCTGCAGTTAAAATTTGATATCCTGTGGTAAAATTTGTAGTTTTCCAGATGGGAAGTAACATTGTTCAGGAACGCAGGAAAAAAAACATTTGGCCTATACTTAAAAAATATGTGGAATTGTCATTGAAAGCTACATATAATTTTACAAAAACCTAACTTTAAATGAATTGAGGCATAAACAGTAAAAAAGATTTTTTTTTTTTTTGTATGGAAGTGATGTACGTTAATACGCATGTAGGATATAGTACTTCTGTCTGTGCATTCAGCTTTTTATGAAAATTAACTACCAGAACCTAACTGCGGTTTATAGTTCTCAAATTGAGAGTAAAATTGTATGGGGAATTTTAGCAAAATCTTTACCTAGGTCAGATGATTCCATTCTATTTATTTTTTTTATAATCTTATGTAGATTTTTTATTTTTTTTTTCATTCCTCTGTGAAACATTTTCTTAAAATTTCTTATTTCCATCTATGAGTGCATCACTTTGGTAAGAATAGTGGAGCACTACGAGCAGTGTTAGGTAGCTGTCATGAAACACCTGGCAAGTAAGTTGTCTAAACAAAACTTCCTCTTTCCTTCTTTCCTTCCTTCCTCTCTCCCTCCATCCCTGATTAAGTAGCTTTAATTTTGACGTGTGGAAATTGATAACAAAAGAACCTTCAAAACAGATTCTGATTCAAAATGCACTAGTGAGTTCTGTAATTTGTTTTCACGCTTGTAGTTTAAAATTCTTGGTTTTGTTGTATCTGCTGGTCAGCTTCGAAATCTTTTGTCTATGATAAAAATTGAGCAAAGTACTTATGACTATATGGCAGGTAGTATTACAAGGAAACAATTACTTTGCTGATGAATAGAAATGAAGTCTTGTACTTCAGTTGCATAAAAGGGGACATTTGAAGGTATTGGTGGGGTATTAAGGTCTGTTGTAGGATATAAATTTTTTCTTTCTTTTTATTGAGAGAACCTAGTCATTGGTCAGAAATATCTCTAACTCTTTTTCTTTATTCTGGTTATTCCATAGCTTAATTGACAGAAGAGGATTTATACAACCAGATACACCACAATTAGCAGGACCATCAAATGGCATTACTATGTACGGGGCCACACAATCTCAGAGCAACATGGTAGGAATCATCCCATAGTGTTGTTCATCAAGATTCCTGTGAATGTTTTCCTTCTCCACTTTCATGTGAACTAATCAAGTAATAACTAACTGGATACAGCTGACACTCTGGGTGGAATGACTTGTTTAATAACAGTAAAGAAAAAAAAAACCCAAGGCTCTTTTAATATATGTTTCACACAGTGTAATAGCTATTGCTCATGGATTCTAAAAAAAAGAGAGGCTTTTCTACACTGTTGATTTATTGAATACACTGGCATTTTGACTTGTACTGTTGACGCCTGCTGTGTTTTGAACCGGAATATTCAAGTATCATGGACTTGCTCTGGTTCATCATTTTCCAGCTAATTGTTATTTTGTATGGCACTTTCTTCATACTCTATTTCCTTCTTTGCTTGTACACTGCAGTTTTGCGTAGACTAATGTGTTTTAAAAAGCAAAGATGAACAAAGAGGAGTTTCTAGGGGAGAAGTGTGTTGAAGGAAGAGCAGGAGGACACTGAACTTCCAATGATCAAAAAATGGCAACTGGATTGTTACAACAAAAGCTTTTAAACATCTTTGAAACTGTGCCAATAGTTTTTACTTTGTTTTTTGCTGGTAGCATTGGCTATCGTAATGGAAGATAGGATTTCCAGTGCCAAGAAGAAAAGAATAACTGGAAAGAGATCTTTTTCCAAAGGCAAGCATCTTACATATGTGCCTATTTCTGAATTGTTGTCCACATATCTTCATATTATGTGGGTTCTAAGACTTTGTCAAAGAAGCCATGAGTTATGGACGCCCTCCCTCTGCCAAAAAAGAGGCGACCGCAAGGCCTTCTGACATAATTCAGCCTTTCTTTTGAACAAAAGAAGAAAAGACTCGCTCTTCCCAGACAGATTAGTTTTAGTGTCACTGATAAACTGGTGTAAAAATTTTGCTGTAGTTCCTAAGCTGTTTTTACTTACTATTTTGAGGATTAAATAGAAGATTTGTTAAGTTTCCTTAATAAGAAAATGTATTAGAGACACAGTATTAACTCTGAGTCTTCTGTGTGGTGCAGTTATGCAGAACAAGGTAATGCTCCATGCAAATTCTACTCAAAAAAAAAAAACAACTCAAAGGCAAAAGGGGCTTAAAAAGAAAGAAAAAAGAAAAAAGGAAAAAAAAAAGAGAAAGCAGACCTTAGAAATAGCCTGAGGTCTTTCAGGGATTACCCAAACTTTATGACTCTGTCAAGGCTTCATATTTGTGAGGATCATTAACCTGCAAGAAGTCCCTGGTATTAAATTATCTTAAAACTCTAAGAATTACACCTGCATTGCAAGAAAACACTATCATTATTACTAGATATTAATGAGAAAATCTTGTGCCAGTTTGATAGAAAATTGACTACATTTGTCTCTCGAAATGGAGAAATCTATTATGGTATTACTTTAAGTCAAACAGGTAGCTGTTATGATTTTAGAGTGTAATATCTGCAATTATTCAAATTCTTCAAGGATTTTAACTTCTTATATCCTAGAACATCACACTACTCGAGCTGGGAAAGGCTTGAGTTCTTTAACAGTTATCAGAGTCACTTGGAAATGTGCAGTTTTCATTCCTGAAAATGATCTCCCAGAAAAAGCTTGAAAAATCTAATACGTTGTATTTGGTATGGAGGGATATCTTTAAGACTGTGATGCCATTTTTCTCAGGGTATTATTCTTGGTCTGTATCCAAGACCAATTGCCTTCTAGTGGCAGCTGGCTATCAGCACTAAAATTTCTCCCTTAAGTTTTGTTGCAAACTGTTAAAGACTTGCTTAGTTTCCCAGTCTCTCTAGCACTATTTTCTCTTCCCTATTTAAAATCTTGCATTCTTTCCTGAGTTGTTTGAGGCATAAGAAATTATAAATTCATTTCCTGCTGGCAAAATGCAGTGGGACATGGCTTTGCCTCTGATTTGTTCTTGTTTCACATTTCCCTTTTTCTGTTTTCTAAGGTCAATGTTTTTGTTCGTCTCAGTAGACTGCCTACTTTCAGGTTCCCATCTCTCCAATCTCATAAAGCAGCAAACCGATTTCCCTATTTCACAGTTAAGATCTCAATCTCATCCACATAACAGACTTTCTTTTTTTTCTACCAAAATTAATTCACCTTACTGCTAGCTTAGTTTTTTCAGCCATTCTGCTAAGTTACTAGATTTCCTGTTCCGATTTAAATTTAGACAGAAATAACCAAGTAAAACTCCATCATTCAGTTTAAACTTTTTTCCCATAAAGTGACCCTTAGTACTTTTCCAGGCTTCACAGTATCTGTTTCTCTCAGCTTTCTTCCCAGGACACAATCTTAGATTCTGAATAAGTAGTTTAGGAACAGAAGCCCTGGGAACACCAGCCATTCGCTTGTTCTCCCCTGTAAAGGACTGCGGAAGCTTCTTGAGTGAAAGGCAGTGGAGGACACTTTATGGCAGAAGTAAAACAAGGCTTGCAGCATCCCGTAGTTTGGTTTTTGGTTGGTTTGGGTTTGGTTTTTTTAAGTGGAGGAATCTCTGCAAGATTCTCTAGAATCCCCCTTGCTAGAAGTTCAGATGCAAACATCAAAATTTCCTTTGGTGACTGATGGTTTAAATAATAGACTAGATCAAGCCCAAGACTCCAGTGGAAGCCAAACAGTAGAGGGAAAGTCTTTGTGAAAGACAAGGTTTCCTTTTTACATTGTGTCTTCACTGACAAAGGTTAGGCAAAAGATGGACTATGACTCAGTCTTCCTTTCTGGAAGGTTACATGCCTCTTGGGGAAAAAGGCAGAGGCATAAAATGAAAAACGCTTTCTTGGAGCTGAGGCAGGTGGACCACAAAGAACTGGCAAGTTTGAAGGGGATGTAACTGATACTGCAGCTTATATTATTATGGTTTCAGATAAGGACAGGCAAAGTGCAATTCCTTGACTTAAGAGCATGTGTCGATCATAGTCTTGGTCCATAAATACTTTTTAAATGGCAGAGGTTTAGCCATCTGGGTGTCATCGGAGATAATGACACTATTTTAGTAAGTTTAACACTTTTGAGTACAGGAAATAACTTATTAGAAATCTGAAATGTGTTCCAGTACACCTTTATGGTGTGTCTCCTTGGATTTTATTCCAGAATACATCACATCTTAATTCTACATTGAATTTTAATGTCTAGATACTATACTACTTAATCCATATAGCATGCTAAGATGTCTCTCCTGCCCATTGATATTAAGCGAGGACTTTAAGTCTTCTCTCACACTTGTCTTCTCTTATTGCTTCCATTCCCTCTTTCCTTTCGTTCTCTTCCTCTCCCTCAAATATTTTACACAGTGACTTGTGTCTTTCCAAGTAGAATTCTTGTGCCTCACCCAACTAGCCTTTCATCATTCTTTAAATCTCTCTGGGTTGCTTAGTATTATATTCTGTTTTCATTTATTTTAATATATCTTTTAGCATAGCATCATTTTTGTGGTTAAGCTCAAAATAAATATCAGGTTAAGTTTAAACTTGCCAGACACTAGTTTTCAGTGCAATACATTACCTTTTATTCAGGATACCATTTCTGGGGCACTATTTTTGTATTTAACAGCTTTCATGGTAGTTTTGCCTTTGAGACTTTGAATATTTCATATAGGATCTACCATACTTGTGCTAGTGACTCAGTTTGTCGCAGTCATCTCAGACAGTCAGGGTTGTTGCTATAATCAGTGCTTCATAGACCCATACTATGTTTTTATTTTGTTTTAAATCTTTATAAAAGAGCTTTTTCTCCTGTTCTCTCCATAGCAGCTCCCTTATTTTCCTAAGAGCTGAAGTTGTGTTTACTTTTTCGAAGGCTGGAAGTATGTATAATTATTTTTTTCCTGGTACTTTCCCAGCGTCTTTTGCAATATAATTTGAAATTAATCTGATAAGTTCATTAGCCAGCTTCTTAATATCCTTATCTACGTGAAAGCATGGTCACTTGAAGCTCATGATCTGTAGATCTGATATTTCCAAAGTATTTCCCTATTGCATTTTATTGCTGATTATTTTTACAAGCCCTTCATTAGTTTGATTACCCAGGTATCCCTCTTCTCATTCTTAAGAATTTTTTTTTTCATGAAACACAGTACCTGACCCATTATGAAATCATCATTTCTGTATTTTATTCTTTCTTTCTCTTTCATTTTAAGGTTTATTTTCTTTGTATTCCGGAAAAAGTTCTTATTTCACCATAAACCCATCAGCTACCAATACCTGGATCTGCGCTTCTGTAGTACTTCGCTTTCCCTTAAAAGCCTGAGTTGATTCTTGGGTTTTGTTACAGGGTATTTTATTCTTTAGTAATCCATTATGAAGAAACACAGAATCTATCTCACTCCATGCACTTTTTTTTAGAGGAATTAGTTTGGTTTATTTTTACTATGACATCTCTAGGAATTCTTTAATGCCTTATAAAGTGATAGATTTTACTTCTATCTGCCTCTGTGTCAGGACAGGTTTATTTCTTTGTTTTTAAGAAATCTGCTGGTACTCCTGCATTCCTAGGCATCTCTTCTTCAGTGCTTAGGTAGTTCCTTGTGTGCCAAATTCCCTTATTTCCAGTTCTCCCTTTCCTTTCCTCGGTGCAAATTCTTTAGCTAAAGTGTTTGTTTTCTTATTTATACATGCTACTGAAAATTGTAGGAACCATAATAGTGTATGTGCAACATTCGTTATCAGTGAGACATGCAGGAAAGTCCTTTCCCAAATGTCCACATCGGTATTTCTAGCACTGCTCTGGAAACAGGAACACAGCTGATCCAGGGAACATTGACTCTCACCATCCCAGCATACCTTTTCCTTTGCTTTTCATGTTCTTACTATTAGGAGTAAGTATTGCTATCATGACAGTAAAAGGATCAGCAAGCATAGGAGCCTGCTTTCCTGGGAGTTTTACTAGTGTGTTTCCTTGTATATTTTCTGTTGTACTTCAAATATCATTGCCCAAAACAGAACTTAGGGCTCTTATCAAGTCAACGTTACTACGATCAAGGTTGATAGAGGTTTTTCATGAATGCATTTTACTTCACAGTTAAGATGGTTTAAGGGTACATGCAGTAAATCAACTTCAGCATTTTGCTTTGGGTTGAGGTATGCAATGAGAAGCAATCCTTTTGATTGTGCATATTTACTGCATTTTTGTTCACATTGCAGAGCAGTATCAGAGTACATGAACTAGATTTCTTTCAGAAGATGTGCTTCCAGAATGTACCCACCACGCTTTAACCATTCACAGTCATTCAGTCCGTAGGAGCAAACAGTAGCTAGTCTGAAGTAAAAACCCTGGAACGGGGATTCTGAAGCCCTTTGGCTTCAGAAGTGTTTCTCTTCATAGATCTGCTCCTGGTGTGCTGTACTACTTGCTAGTGGAGCAATTGGCTTGGTGGCTTTTGTGGCTCAGTTGTTGCACAGTATCTGCGATACCATGATTTTGAGTGTGAAATCCTACAGCTGTTGGGAACAGTTATGCAGCTCCATCCCTCCAGTCTTTACCCATCTATTGTATCCGGCTAGTATGGTATTTCAGCATCCTTCCTGTTACTTCATAGCACTGTCATTCAGTGCTGTCAGTCTCCTCCAAAATTTTTGTTGTTTGTACAAACAGAGGTGCTGAGATAATTCAACCTTCTTTTCTCCATCTTCTGAGAACTGTTACAATTTAATTTTACTAGTGTTTAGAAATTTTTTAACAAAGTTAATTTAAAATTCAAAGTAAATAATTTCTGGCTTTGGCATTAGAAATGTGAACAATATATTGCCATGTACATCATCTATGTTAACATGTATATTTTGTGTAGCTTAGAAAAAAATCAGATTTCCTTCAGGAAAAAAAATGAAAAATATTGTTTCCTGAGTTGTTTGTATTTATTATTTGTGAAATAAACACAGAACTTTAGGTTTTGTCTAATTTGCTTTAATTTGTGCCTTTTGATGTGAAAATAAATACAGAGATGGCTAAAAATTTCTATGCACATATATAATTAAACTTCTGTACTTGTAGAACTTGTTAAGCTTGTCTTACCTTCAGAATCTGCTGTTCCTCTGAAACAGTGGAAATTGTAGGTGGAAAATAAAATCAGTAGATCTGAAGTAAGAAGGTACTGGTGGAATAATTTCTACAGTAGATTTTTAGGTATTTAGATTTCAGTGCTTGGCTTCCTTCTTGTTACAATCACAGAGGTTTTTGTTTGATTTGAATTGCTGGCATTGAATAATTCATGTGATTAATAGCTGTTAAGACTTTTGGCCCTAAATTTCATTTAGACAGTGAAATATGTAGTCAAGAAAAAAACTCCATGTCAGCCCTGGAAAAAGATCCTTGTTTAGTTTCGTCTTGGCTGTTTAGAGTTAAGAATAGTCTACCTGGATGGTATGTGTTGTTTTTATCAGATGTTTTTGAGAGCTTCATTGAACACATCTACCTTTTCTAGTATAAACCCCACTCTAGTCACTTTTGAAAGCTGTTTACAGCCTGAATTTCCCTAAAATATTTCACGTTGATCACAGTTTAATAGAACAAAAAACAAGAAAAGCTAAAATGCATCTGAATAAGAGTAGAGTTTTCTGGGGAAGTGACAAGATATACAGAACCTGAAAAAGTTTTATAACACTCTGTTTAATGGAGCTTTATGAGGCTACTTTATCTTTTCGATATTGATTCAGCTGAAATGCACTGGAGTTCAGTAAAAAGAAAATGAGTTCAGACTAGACAATGAGTTCAAGTAAATTACCTTCAGCTAATAGTACCTGGAACACATTAATGATTTCCTTTTGAAGATCAGTGCTGAAGCTTCACTAAAGCAATAAGTCAGCTGCTAACATTATTTGTTTTCAATGTACCCCAGTGGTTATAGGCATTCCTTTATTTAACATGTTCTTTGGCTACTACTTTTCAGAGAAGGTGGATATTGTTCGTCTTTTGAAGTTTGAAAATTCAGTTAGCAGATTTTGAAGGTCTGCATAGTAAGGTTGTTTGAAGGGCTGTAGTTTAATTGAAATAAGCAGGCGTGAATAACACTATATTAATCAAGAATGAGTTATTCACACTGAATTACTAATTGAAAGCTTGACTTAAAAGATGCTGACAGTTTTCTTCTTAGTAAGGTACTTATGCAAGGTTTTGGCTTCAAGCCTGTGAGTAATCCCTCTGAAATGATATGGGACCACTTCAGTTGTTTGGCTGAGGCTGTGCATCATTTTGGGGAGGATAAAATTGCTTGCAGCTGGACCCAATTTATATAACACGAAGTTCTCTCTCTGAAAGCGTAAGTGTTGGAAGATACGTAACTGAGTACGGATCAGACTTCTGCCTGTCAAAAAGTAGTTGGTCTGGGAGTCCTGAACCACTTAGACATGTTTAAAATACTACCTACCTACTGTGACCAAATAGTCTGTAAGCCCACTTTCCGAGTGTAATGTGCGTGCAGCCATCATTAAGCTATTCAGTGGTGGAATTGGAGGACCTGAAAATATCAGAGGGATCATTCATAGTGATGGTTTTCATCATACAGGAAAGGAAGCACAAGTATTTCCATGTGTTTGCATAGAATGTATTGCAGTGGCTTATTAAACTTGAAGGGGCATTTTAGGGAATTGCTGTAATGTTACTAGCAATGGTTATGACTGGGAATATCTTGACTAGATAGTGGATTTGTGATGTCTTTCAGGAATTTGATATAGAGTGAAGAAGTCGGTCGTAAAGCAGAACATGCTGCTTTAACAAAATCCTTGAAATAATGACAGTGAATAGACATGTCTTACCTCTGGATATATTCTTTTACTCTGCTTGCTTGCTTCCAAATTTTCTTTGCTGCATTGGATTTATAGTTGTATTCATTTATTGTAGTATTTCTCTTGCACAGCGGAACAGTAGTATGGCAAATGAATCTAACAGGATTTTGAAAATCTGCAGATGTTATAACTGATCAGGCTATGAATTAAATATATATTGTCCTTGGAAGCTCTCAAAAGTCATGCCAGTTTATGTTAAAGAAACTTAATTTGGCAGTAGGTGTACTACCCACTCAGCTAGCTGGACATTATTGAGACACCTACCTGTCTGGTCATCTCAAGGAATGAATAATAATTTTGTATAAACAGTTTTTAGGAATGATGTAGAGCCAAAAGCATTCCTGGTAATACTCGCTGAGCCTAATTGGATTTATATAACACTGAATTTGGCTTGTTACTGTGAAAGTGCTTGCCAGAAAACTTGTGTTTTGTACCTTGATTCTTCACATTGTCAAGATTAAATTAATCAAGACACAGGCTAAAAATCATGAAAGTTGATATCAAATTAATGCATCTGCAGTGCTGCCTAATTTCTGGACATCCTCTAGAGTACGGAGTATAGTGTAGTATATTCTCTGGAGTGTATATATAATGTATGAAATTGGGAGAGCGGGAAATTTTTGCTCATAGAGGCTTCATTGCCAGCTGTATCTTTATAAAATCACCTGCATCAAAGGAATTCTTGTTCTGGAAAACGTCTGTCTCACCTTAATTCCTACATGTGAAGACCAATTAAAAAAGACACTTGCCTAGTGTTTTTGAACTTGGAAAGATGCTTGGATTATGCCATTGGGCTTCGCTCTGAACTGCTAGCTACTCTAGCATAAAATAAATAGTGTGGAAGTGATTCACCTTGCCTGGAATTGGGAAGGTTTTGAGGTGCCTCATGCAGTTAGTTACACGTGGATTTTGCAGCTAGACTTTCCAAATGGTTTTGAACAAGAATAAGCAAAGCATTTGAATTACAGTACTCTCAAAATACTATTTTAAAGGTTACCAAAACCCTTAAGTGAACACTGTAAATGTTTATCGTAATGTACTTTGTTAGTAAACCAAAGCACTGGCTCAGTTATGCATGCTTTTTTTCTTTTTTTTTTTTTCCCGGGCAGCATGCAATGGGATTTTTGGGTGGCTAACCATGGAATGATACTAATGGCTTTCTTTTTTCTCTTCACACCCCATTCTTTTCCATACCTTTTTGTCCACGTTCTCCCTTTTTTCTCTGTTTTGTTTGCCTTGTATGATTTTGACACCCTTCCATTCTACAGTGTGACCAAGATCAGTGCATTCAGAGCACTAAATTCGTTTTGCAGGCTGCTGCCACCCCCCTACTACAGAGTGAGCCAAGCATAACTAGTGAAGAGCTACCTTTACCAGGAAAGACTACTATCAGTGGGCCTTGTGCAACTCTAACTCTAGGGCAACCAACACCACCATCTTCTATGCCAAATCTCACATCAGATACAGGTTTGACAGACATGATACCATTAAAAGAGGAACATGAAGGTCACCAGTTTCTCACTCCTGAAGAAGCTCCGTCACCCCCTGGGATGCTGCCAAGTGGAAGTCCTATTACACACAGCCATACAATGCACGTCCTGAGTCTAGCCAGCCAGGATTCATTGCATGAAGACTCAGTACGTGGTCTCGTGAAGCTTAGCTCAGTTTGAACAGCTTTTTTGAACCCTGCACCATTTCTTGGTGTCGATACAAATCTCTGCTTAACAGGAATGACACTGCAGTACCACTGTAAGACTTCGTAACATGCCTCTAATGGAAACATTATCGCATAATGGAGTCTACTAAAAAGACAAGTTATTTTTTCAATGGAGCTGTGGCATTTTTTTGACCAGGCTGTTAATGGTTGTGCTTTGATGGTGACTGCTTTTTATTTTTAAGCAAAACCAGAAATGGTTAATAATCTTGTTTCCTGAAGCTTGGGTACAGCAAGTTGGAAGTCAGCCTGTAACAAACACCATGTACAGTACAAAAGAGAGAGATTCTTGGATGTAAGTGTCATGCTCTGTGTTCTATGCTCTTGTAATACACACTTGTTAAGGCTTACCACACTTGTGGCCAGAATGATCTGCACTTACATGTTATGCTACTAATATTTGAGATAGAAAATTACCATTCCATTTGTTAATACAAAAAAAAAAAAGACTGCAGATATGGATTTGCATGCCACGCTACAGTATGTGTTACAGTGGTGTTGGTATTAAGAGAAAGTGCTGCTTTTTTATTTGTGACTTTCAAAGTGCTGTTTCATTTAAAGACAGTGCAACAAACAAATTAATGGACTATTATTTTTTCAATTTATTAAAATTTATTTAAAATTAATCAGTGGTGCCTAGAAGATGGAGAAATACTGATTTGATCATGTTGCATATCATTTAACCTTCTGTTTAAGTGTTTAGAGTGAGGTATTGTGTTGTGCCATACCACGAGATTCTTCCACTCCCTAATGTGATACAATTACCTGTGGACCTCCAATAAAATGACATCATCTATTTCCTGGACATGTGTATAGTTATCCTTGCACAGTTTTCCTGGGGAAAGAGGGGGAGATCATGACTCGTTAACATAGTTTGTAAAGATTTGACTGGAATACGTTTGCATAATGAAACCAGAGCTATGGAGGAAGAGCTGGTTACAATTAGGATTGCTTCAGCATCGTTTATGGTTTTGTTTGAGATGTGTATTTGTTCCCATAAAGTCTCTATTTGGAAACAGTAGAGTTAGCATCTGCTTGGATTGTAATTCTATGTTCCTTATCATATGGCTAAAGGGTGAGGGGCTTAAGATTCAAGACGAAGACAGAGAGCTTCGTGAAGTAATTGTAAATGGTTAACGACAGACTGCAGCTGCCCCCAGCCATCATCCTTCATTGTATTTGTCCTTTAATATTTTAAATGGAAATCTTGATTTCATAGAGTTCTTCTGGGCTTTTTTTTTTTTTTTAACTAAAGCACAATGAAAAGGTTAAAGAGCTTTTTATAATTATTTTTTGTGATAGCTGAAGAGAACCTTAGTTAAGATGAGAAAATTTAATAGCTTTAATACTGTATTTAGCATGCTTTTCAGGATGCGGAACCTGGGTTGTTCTTTTCTCAGGACAAGCTAAGTGCAGAATGTGCTTTATCTGGTGCTTCTATGGCATGAAAGCATTCACCAGTTAAGAAAAGTAACAGTTCTGTATTGTTCACCATGGTCATTCACTGACACCAAGCTAAAAATCTTTTTGGTTTTACTTTCATTGTTGAAATTGAGGACAATCAGCCTGCAGAAAATCAGTCTCCCATGCTATTGAAGCTTCAGAGAAGATACTGTCAAAACCCCTACTCCTCTAAGATTTCATAAGCAATCCATTTCTATGATTGATGATGGCGGCTTTGACCTAATTCAGCGTGTAGAACATAGCAACACTTTCTGTCTATAAGTGCTTTAACGGGTCCACCCAAGAACCTCTGGCAGACAGGTCTGTCCCAGCTATTGGAGCCACCCTCGCAGCATTTTCCTGAAGCTGGGACAGTCTCGAGTTTTTCCCACCAGCCAAACTGTAGTGACTGCCATGTCCCAGTTGGCTGGTCTCCCAATAAGGCCCAACTGTCAGCACTTATTTCTGTGTCTGCTTTTGAAGACAAGTCGGTGATGCTCATCTTCTCATCTTTCCCTGATGTGGCTTTTTGTGTATGAAGCCGTGAACATCTGCATTAAAGCAGGTAATGGATTGAGGGCTGGAGATACTGGCCTCAACCCTAGACCTGGGTAAAGAATCCCAGCTTGTACAGGCCAGTACTTGACCGAATCAGTCTCTCCTGTCTGTGGGTAGTTAGGTATGAATGCATTACTCAGTACACAGAAGGACGAGTCAAATATTTTTAATGGGGTATCAAAACTTTCCCCTTGTAGCAGTACTGATGAGGGGCACTATTTTAAGGAAATTGTTCTTTTAAGTCTCCCTGAAATACCTGAGGGATTTTATGCTTCCAAGAATACCAACTTTGTGACAACATTTGTATGTCATTGTCACTAGGGAGAAGCGCAGAAAGCTGCACTTCAGCTCTGTGCACACAATAAAATTAGTCTCAGGTTTAACACAAAACAAAGGGAGAAGAGTCTTTATGCTGTTTTCCTTGTGCACATGCTTTTCACCATCATTTTTTAAACCTTCTCTTTTGTTTATAAGTGAGGTGTAAGAATTACCTAACAAATTGGAAACAGGTGTGCTACTTCGAACAAATGTGCTAGTTATATACTTGTTCAGGTGACTTTTTTTCTTCTTGTTTTTAAGATGACAGCCTTATTTTTTTAACATGCTGCCTATGTTTTTAAGTCTGGCATTTGAGAATGAATGAAATACTTTTAATTTGTCTATATATAGTTTTATATCACCCTTATTTTAAGCATATTTTCCTTCCAAGCTCAGTCTTAAGTGGTGACGTCTCTAACCCCCCTGACACGACTGCCCTGTGAGGACATCTGCTGGAAGATTTCAGAACTAAGTCTATTAACTCATATAGGGTGGTAATTGCAGTCTTTGATTGACAGCAGGCACTGATTTAGCAGCAGGTTGATCGAAGAGATGCCTCTAAAAGGTTTTTTTGGTCTGTTCCCCTCACCTCCATCACTGCTGTCTTCAACTGTGGGCGCTTCCTTCGTTGGAACTTGTATATACATCTGGAATATGTCAACAAAGTTACTATTCATCACCTACTCTACAGATTTGATTATTTTTATTTTTTTTTTACTTTACTTTGGTTTTTTGAACTATGATTACAGAGAATGCACACTAGGGATTCAAAATTATAATTCTAGTCATTACTGCACAGTTTTTTTTCTATTTTTATTTTCTTTGACAATTCATATAGTAATATTAAATGGTTCTTTCCATGCTCCTCTGATTTGTAAATGTATAAATGAAGTGAAAGTTGATCTTTTCAGAAAAGTAAATATTTTTTCTTAAAAACCTAAAATCTTTGTGTAAAAACTCCTTAGTTTATCTGATAAAAATGTTTATTCTGCTTTGGGTTTTTTAAATAACATTTTTCCCGTCTAGGTGTTTATATAATGTTCTATCCAGAATGAAATACAGTGCTACATAAAATATTTTGAATGTTCTTTATTCTTGCGGTTTCTCAAAGATATTTCTATTTTAAGAGGGATTTTTATATTCATATCAGCTAAACAGTAATGTAATAAATGTCAAAATACTATTGTCTTTTTGTATAACACTGCATCCTTTATCAACTTTTCATCTGGTCATGTTAATTGATGATACAGGTAGATGTATTTCTGCATAAAGTGGTTAATGTATTCATTAAAAATAATATTATAGATAGAAGATTAGCTGTTTTGCAGCTGATCCTAGTGAATGATCCTAGAAGCGGCAAACAGGTCTCATAAACCCAAAGACCTCTGGGTGAGCAGCGTGTGTTACAAGGGAGATGACCAACTTGTGATATTGCAGAGATTTTGTATCTGTTTAAATATACACAGTGAATATAATAGTTCACAGTAAGTAAATTCTTGCCTAAGGTTCAAAATACTAAACAAAGGAGCATCTCTGCAGGGCTAATAAAATTGAGCTTCTGTTTGCCTTCTAGTTCCCAAATTCCATACAGCTTGAAGAACACCTCAGAAATGTCAGAGGGATCTAATCCTTACTTTAGTTCTCTTCTGGTTTAAATTATATGTGGGAACTGTCATCATGTGTTTGTTGATTTGATTTTTTTGGTTTCTTCCCATTCCCCTTATCAGCAGTGGTCCCCTGAAGATGAGCATGGTGTGTTGGTCCTCAGACCAGCCTGACTGTTTTAAAAATCAGTTGCTGCCCAAATGATTTTGGTTTAGGGGCTGAAGTGAAATGAGGTAGCATACTTCAACACACTTTCAAATATTCCTAGGCCCCAAATATGGATGGAATGTGTTTTAGACAGTTGCATATAGATTTAGTTCATTTAAACTAAAACTATCCTAGTTTTCAGGATCCATCTGGGTCAGGGCTTCCTGGCTGTGATTGTCTCCCTGCAAAGACATTGCGGTCTGACATCTGGCTGAGTGCGCTGCCTGGACTTCCAAAAGACTGGTGGGATGAAGTGAGCTATTTAAACCTGTGCAAATCTAGACCGAGTTGATGTGGCGATTCAGTTCCATCACTGGAAGACAATTGTCTGTTAACTTTCAGCTACAGAATTTAAAAGTTCGCCACAAACAATGCAGGGTGGGGAGGAGAACAACTTTTGGATGTTATGAAGAGATAAAATAGGAGTTTGTTTCTAAGGTAGGTCAGAGAGGACACGAATTAAGAAGATGAAAGGGAGAAGACTGAGTGAAAGTAGAACAGAGAAGATTAGCAG
>VZSZ01009680.1:902146-938006 GCA_013398815.1 Ibidorhyncha struthersii | reverse complement strand
GGGTGGGGGGAACAGCTGTCAATATTAATCAAACAAAATTTTAAAAAAATCAATTTCTCACTGGTATTCAAATATTTTTGTGAGAAATTTCTTAAAATCATTCTGGAAAAAAAAATAAGTGAAGTAATGTCAGACTTTTGAGAGCAACTGTAGGAAGATAATGAGAAAAATGTGAGGAATTGATCTGCCCTCAACCTCCTCTCCCCTAATATCTTTTCCTACTTCTGTTTTGAAAATACATCTGTAAATAGAAAAACAGGTGAAATCTTGGTCCCTTTGAAGTTGATGGAAAGCTTAAGACACTGACCATGTCTAAAAATGGTAATTGCTTTAACATTTTACATTTCCATAATGATAATTGTTTTAGCATTCTGTATTTCCATACCAGAAGTGCCATTGCACTGGGAAAATGAATGGTGTAGTATGGTTCTGTGCTTCTTGGTGATGCTTTCATTAAATTTGCTCACCTTTAAGTAAAAGTGTTTTCCTAAGCAGTAGTCTCACCAATGAGACTTTAAACGTGGAATTGTCAGAGTTTCTGTGATTAGTATGCAAATAAGAATTAAGACTACAGGCTAGATAAACCTTATGGTTTACAAACCAAAAAGATCTGTCCCACAGAGATAGATTTACTGTGCAGTATACACTGAAGTCAGTTCCACTGGCAGCAAAACATTAATGCCAGTGTTACCTTGATGTATTTTATGCTCTTCCCAACTTCAGCTACATTACCTCTTCTGAAAACTTGGAAGAACAAAACTGAATTTAACCCCACTATAATTTAAATCTCCCCAAACCACAAGTTAGTAGCAGCTGCTGGGACTTACCTGTGCATATTTAGGTGTAGTTATCCAAAGAGGCAAAAGGACCACCTTAAAGCAGCTTGGCTGAGGGATCTGTGATGTGAGGAGAACTCCTGAAGCCTTTCTTGAGCTCCTCTCAAAAGCAGCATATACAATTGAGAAAGGGATGTGAATTTAGCAGGCTCAAAAGTACCCAACTTTGGTGTTACGCTCTATCGGCTGTCCAAAGCAATCTGCAGGGATCTGCCCGCACTGGGGACTGCCAGTTGTGAGGCGGAAGATGAGGTGGACTGTTTACGTGTTGTACTTGTTAGGAAATGAACTTCAAAGAATGGTGGAAGGTTCAGTCAAGGTGGTGGCACTGTAGTTAAAGCATTGCGCGTGGGGAGGGTATGAGTAAGTGATTTCCATTGTGTGTGTGTGTTCACTAAGCACGAGGTTTTTGGTAGCAAAGGTCCTGTGACCTGTTACCTGAGTCTCCTACACTGTCAGCAGAGAGAGTGCTAGTGCACAATGGGTTCACGGTTTGTCACCAGGAAAGTTCATTTCTCAGTTAAAAAAAAAAAAAAGGCAAGCTACTTATAGATGAGACTATTAATTCAGCGTAAGCATGCATGGTTATTGCGTGGTTTTGCAGGTGAACCACAACTTTGTTGCAATAAACAGAGAACTGGTTATATGTTTTCTAATTGCTCTGCTCTGCTACGTGCCTTGTGGTAGTGCAGCAGCTGATTGTGGTTATTGACTGGAATAAGAAGGGAGGAGTTCCTGGCAGAAACCACAGGCTAGACGAGCTTTCTGTTCTTTTTTTAAACAAAGTGTTAAGTTTCCTTCTAGGTAGGTCACAGAAAATTAAAAGCGTGCTCAGTAGTGCTGAATAACCAGCTAAGTTTCTAGCATTTTCGTGTCCTTGGTTTTCTTTGTAAATTGAGAGGAAAAACAGGGTTCTGAAAGGTTTCCACGGATTCTGAAAACTTCCACTGAAAAACCTTTGGGAACACAAATGACATTTAATCTTTAAATAAATAGTGGGTTTGTGTATTTAATTTATTGCCTATATGACTTTTCATCTCTATTGAAATACAAAAAGAACATCTCAAAGTCCTACTGTTGCTTTCATATTCACAATGACTATCTTTTATTATAGTGATGTTTGAAGAAGAAAACAAGGTGAAATGCTTTATTCCATAATTACATGAGTAGCGGCTGTTTCTAATATTCTTGCCTTACTCTTGAATATTTTTTCTCTCATATCAAAGATTAAAATCCTCTTCCTAAATCAGTATTCTGTAACACATCGTACCTTGTTTTTCTAATTATTTAGAATCAAACTTCTGATAGGATAAGTCAGGAATGCTAAGAACAGTTTACACAAATCAGACAAAAAAAACCCAACAAAACCAAACCCACGCCATTTTTTTAATATTTGTGTCACAAGACTTTACTGTACGATAGTGACAGAATTAGCGCAGCTGATAAGCGATGGCTTGGTCTAGGTTCCAGATTCTAACATCAAAGAGGGGCAGAGAAAATTCCTATCTTCCATTTTAAGGTATCTTTTCCCTTCCATCGTCCTGTTTCCCTGCCTCCTCAGAAGATCCTGGGGCCAATGAGCTCAGGATCCGCCAGTCTGGCAGACAGATGCGCCTGCCTCAGTCTTTACCCCTTTAGCCACACCACCACTCTGAGAACCTTTTGCCTAGAAATCTTAGGGCCTGTTTTCTTGTACATATCAGTATCGTTAGTTCATGAGCCTTAACTTGAATTATTATAAAGAGACGGTTTCTGCTGGTAAGGCTTTGTTTTAGTGTATGCAAATCTATTTGAAGAGATGAAAGTAGGTATTGTTTTCACTATTTACGTCGTTTCCGAGTGATGGCAAGTTTTGCTCCTCTCCTATCTGCTCAATAGTCGCTTGCTCTGATCTTACATTCTTGACATTAGTGATCCTGATGCCTGAGGGATGGATTAATGTTTTGAAGACTGATGGTTGCATTTCTTCTTACTACGTGTTTCTACTGGCTGTAATAACAACAGCATCCTACAGAATTTTACTGACGCATATTTCAAGGATAATTAAGGAACACAGCACTGAGTAGAATACATATATAAAATATCTTTGAGATATGTATTTGTCTCACTAACTGTAAGGAAAGAACATTAGATTGCATTAGAGGAAATAGAAACATGGTGTAGTGTGTTGGATTTTATGTAGTCTCATAAGGAGTATCACATTCATGCAAACAGATACTTGTTTGTGGTCACTAGTGTTAGTGAGAGTGTAAAGCAACATAAGTTTAAGAAGTAGCCTTGAAGTCTTTAATTATCGTCTTTCTACTGAGATACACAGGAACAAGTTGTTAATAGCACCAGTACAGTGACAGATGCATTGCATGTATGTTATGAGGAAAATAAGGGTGGGGATGCTGCGTGGAGCCCATTATATGATTCATGGTGACTGGGTGCAAACTAAGCATGTGTACAGGCCTAAAAGTTGCAACTTGTTAGTACTTTATCTTATTCTAGACATTAGCTGTTGACCCAGCATGCTGTTCACTTTATCAGTGCTTGAACATCTGCATTATAAACATTAGTTCATACCGAGAATTCTGTACTAAAACCCACCGTAAGTAATCAGTCTCAAAACACACCAAAATTTCTCTCTTGCTTTTTCTGAAGCTGGCTTTTGCTTATTTCTCATAGGAAAAAAAAAAAAAAAGAAAGAAAAAAGAAAAAAAGGAGGGTTTATCTTTCATACCAAAAGCTATTTTCTCCCTTTCCCCACCCAGACACCCAACCATACCTGGGACTAATAACTTTTGTTTTCCTGCTCTGTGGTTTGGTAGCCCGCAGGACTCGTGAGCCCGTTCCTGCAGTGACCCGCAGGTTATCCATTCTCAGCCGCAGTCTTGCATGCTGCTCGTCTGCACGGTGACTGGCAATTGGGGCTGACCATTGCCCTGAAGTGGACCGGTAAGTATGAGCCAGATACCAGTTCTCACTTGCTGACCTGTTTCCTTCTACAGAATCTATATGGTTTAAAGGACAGTAGCACTCAAAAAAAGAGAAAGAGTTTTTCAAATCGTTCTCTGTGGTTATAGGTAGGCAGTTTTATAACTAAAATGTTTGAGTACTAACATGCAGTAAAGAATGTGCAGTGTAAAATGATGAGTTATTAAGATTAATTTTACAATTTGCAAGCAATTTAGAAATATAACCATATGCATCTCCTTGTATGAAATCAGAATTTTGGATATTTGTCTTTAGAGTGCTGATAAGTTTAGATAACACGTGGGGTTTCCAACAGAAAAATACAGCTCAAAGAACAAAATCTCTGACCCAGTGCCTGCAGGCAGCCCCACTCAATTAAAGGATTTGTATTTATTTTGGTTTTACCTTTTCAGGGGTACATAAATGGCAAATACTGTGTTGGTGTAACATTATTCTTGACATATATAGACTTTTGTAATTAAATGAGCCATATTTTCTGTCTAATTGTTATTATATCAGATGATGTATAACCCCAATCAACAATAAAACAAATATCCATGTTTGATGTCTCACCAAGGTGCTCTGCTGACTTTGCAGAGCCAGTTGCTATCCTAAGGCAGTATCACTGGTAAATCTTTTTCTAATGGACAATGCAACCAGTCGCAGTTCTGCCCCAAACAAGGAGCCAGAAATGTTTTCAGGTGTCTTTTCTGTCACTTGAGTTGCATAAATACATACAATTTCTACTGCAGTTTTTTCTTCTAGGTGGCAATGGCTGGTTCTGGATGTTGCTCTGTCCTGCTTCATTTTTCTGATTTTGTTGTGAGGAAGATATTATAAGAGGAAGTTTCTTCTAAAGGAACATTTAGCAGGGTTCCTCTTTTGATTCCTACTTGCACCTCTCTGGAGGGGGGATCAACTATAAACAGAGTTTCAGTATGAACAGTTTCAGATGTTCAGTTCTTAAGTTGGAAGATGGTGAGATCTGTAGCCTTCCATTGGGCCTCAAATGTCATGCCTGAGACAGGAATTTTTATGCTTTTTTTTTTCCTGCTTGTGTAGGCCTTTATTAGTTTCCTTAGTGAACATAGGAATTTGCAGGTAAAACAAAGATGCAGTTATATTTATGATCAAGTGAGCAGATAAATTTTATCTTCTTCTGGTGATGCATGAACTGAAAAAAAGTTTTCCCCACAGTTGCATAGGTTTCGGAGAATAGGGGTATAAGTTACCCAGGGCAGTGGTGGAGTCTCAGTCCCTGGAAGTATTTAAGGGTCGTGTAGATATAGTGCTCAGAGACATGGTTTAGTGATGGGCTTGTCAGTGTTACGTTAATGATTGTACCAGGTGATCTTACAGGTCTTTTCCAATCTAGGAGATTCTGTGATTCTGTATTGGTTTTGTCGATGAAATACGTTTCAAAACCAAACAAAAAAGGGAA
The DNA here is from genome assembly GCA_013398815.1 of Ibidorhyncha struthersii. Lineage (NCBI taxonomy): Eukaryota > Metazoa > Chordata > Aves > Charadriiformes > Charadriidae > Ibidorhyncha > Ibidorhyncha struthersii. The sequence goes on along the minus strand of VZSZ01009680.1, from coordinate 932,771 downwards.
AAGAGCTGCTCTACATTCCTGGGCTTTTTATGTAGTCCTTTTTTCTGGCCACACTCACCTTTGTTACTTGCACTTAATGTCACTTGTCACCACTGCTCTGGACAGTGTTTGTAATTGCTTCCTAAATTGGAAACACGCCAATTTTGAGTCTGAGCTAGGTGATGGAAGAATATAGATTGCCACCTTCTTTTCACTTGAAGGCCTTGGGCTATCAATTTCCTGCTTGAGACTCACATTTTTCGCCACAGCAGCATGACCGTCTCCTGCAGCCTCGCGACGCCGCTCCCAGTATCGCTGCAGGGGGTTATTGTGGTTTGGCTGCCGGGCTCTGCGTTGGTCCTTGCCAAGCTTCACAGGGATCCTGTCCTCCAGCCTGCCTCGGGGTCTCTGAATGGCAGCCCTGCTCTCAGCAGATTGACCGAACCCCCACCTCCACCCCACCATACAACAGTGTGTTGTCATCATTCTCTGGTAGCTTCAAGGTCATTAGGAAGATGCACACCCACATGCGCACACATACACAAGCTCAGGATGATTGCCTACGTCTATTTTTCCTTAGAAAACCCTTCTAAACAATCCATACGATTTTGCTTTCTGCTTTGATTTTCTTTACATGCAAGTCCACTATAGCAAGGACTTTCAGCCACATGCATCTAATGCTGACTAATATCTGACTTTATTTTCCTGTTTCAAGAAAATATGCCTTAGAATAGAGCTTCTTGCAATGTACTTTTGTAGTTCCCCAGTGTTTCTGAGTTTTATTTAAAGTAATTCCTTCAGCTCATTTGAAAGTCCGCTGAAAGCTTCAAGATAGCAGATTACTTTGTGTAAGTGGCTTGGTGGATGACTCAACCTATAAATGATTTAGTACCTGTCTTTCCAGAAGGGCTGAAGCTAGCTTATGTGTTCTATAATTCAGAAAATACTTAACACTTGAGTGAACATATATATACACTGACTTGAGTGAGCATATACAAAAAGAAACATGATTCACCCAGTATTAGAGCAAATCTGTCGCTTGTAAATTTTTTTTCTTTCATCCTTGTTCAGTGTTCATCATTCCATGTCAATAATGTCAGGGAGGTAGGGTTATGCACCCAGGTCTAGAAGGCAGAGTAACAAGATGACTAACAGCCCTCTTTAATCGTACTGTTACATTGGAACGTTTAAAACTTCCTGGATTATAAAACCAAATGTTGTCTGTTGTTTTTTTCTTTCAGAATAACTGCTTATTTTAGTGCAGTTGGGTTCAATGATGTGCCATTTCAGTCCTACAGAAAATTTAATGGTTTCATGTGAAAATATGTATCTGCAGCAGGTGTCTGTGCTGTAAACAAATGTGCTCTTTATCAGACCAGCTTAAGATGCATGCTTTTCCGTTTGTTTAAGTAAATGTTCATTTACTGAAGTATGATTCGTAGCCACTGTTGTCTTAAAAATAAAAGTTTCCAGGCAATAATTGTGCCCACTTGCAACAATGTGGGAAGCTTCTACTGCAGTTTTTAGCTAAACTGATGAAAAAACACTGTGAAGTGGATCCACATGACACTTCTTCATAACTGTAGTCTCTATGTCTTTATGTTGGGAAGACCTTATTCTTGAAATGGGAGTTCCACTGGGAATTAATATATCAAACAAAGAAAAATAATTGCTTTTTTCAGGATCTGATATAGACAGTTACGTAGAAGATAATTCTACATAATGAAGAATTTTTACAACAGGAGGACATTGCAAAAGGACTGTAATTTCTCCCAGAGCAGCATTCTTTTATTTCGGAAAATAGTGTCCTGTATTGGCAAGCATTACACCTATAAAAATATGTTTTGACTAAATTGCAATAACTGAAGAATTTGTGTTCTGGAGGGGAAAAAAAAAAAAACCCAACATGAAAAAACCCCACACAATTAGCAAAATGGTTTTGAGATTGCTAGGATATAGCAGCTATTTGGTGAACAGGAAAGAGTTTTGTAATCATTCCTATGAGGGGAAAAAAAAAAGGACCCTACTTCCAAGAGATAAAATTTTGTCTGCAGTCAAGATCTTCTGAAAGTCTTTCCCTACCCACCTGTAACACTGCAAAACTGGCTAAGCAATTGATAGTTTTACCCGTCATATGTAACAGCTATTGGAAGATAGCACATATGGTATTATACAAAACCTTGTCATCCAGTCGTTTGATCAACTAAGATTTAGATAAGATTAACAACTAGAAATAAAAATCCCTTTTCATATGATCTCTCTATTGCTGTATCTGCCAAGCTTTGAATCACTGTTGCCTCAGGTTAATGTTTTACAAGAACAGTTAAGTAAATAGGTTTACGTCGATGCCAAGTTCATTCAATTCTTAGAATGTAGAATCAGTACTCTTCGGTGGCGAGAGTTAAGTGTATGTGTGAGCTAGTAAACAGATTACATTTTGCTATCCTCTCTTGTTTGCTGTTGTAATGTTGCCCTCAGTAAATTCTGGGATTTGCAGTTTTTATTTGTCTTTTATAATTCCAAGAAAGTAAGAAGCTTTTGTGTCTTTCGGGAAATGAGCTGGGTTTTTTTCTGCTTGAAGCCTCCCAGTCTCAAAACTGGGATCATTTTTTCTAATTTAACCGATGTACTAGGCTCTGGGAAGAGAGAGTTTAGCTCTTCAAGGAAGTGAAATACATTTAGTAACGGTGATTTTTTTTGTTCCCCACCCTGATTTTCATGGTGAGGAAACTGAATTAGAGGCAAGTGGCCCAGTAAAGTCATTAAATTAATATTAGTACTGCAGTAAATTATATTTCAGAGAAAGCAAAAGATATGCATTGCGAGTATTAAAACCCAGATTAAATTCAGGAAATAGTCACTACAAAGCATTGCTGAAAGGGACCCTGAAAGCATCTAACCCATCCTTGTGTCCTGACACATACAAATATCTGTCTCTGTAACACCTGAACAATTTTTGCTTATATTGTGTGTAATGAGGGAGACTTCACAACCTCTCCAGGCTCACGCCTTCTGTTGTTTCAGTAGCCTGACCATTAGACATTTTATTAGTGTCTAAATTAAATCTCCCGCATCCCGTTACCCCATGTCGTGGCTGTTTGGGGCATGTTGGGCAGATGGCGCTTTTCTCAGCTCTGACACCTGTGTTCTCCTCCTTGGGCTGACACATGGCTGGTTTGCCCTGGTGGGGCTCCAGCTCTCTGGCCATGCTCGTTCCCCTTCTCCCAGCTCTCCCCGGGCCGGCAGCACCCTGTAAGGTGCACAGCCTGTGGAAAGCTGAATGTGAGACTCTGAGCCCTAAATCCTTTACTGAAGAGCTGCTGCCTCAACTTGTGTGAGCCATGTTCTTCGCTGTTTTCATGAAACACTTGTGACTGTTCTATAGAAAAGTAAGAATTGTATGTACTTGTTTAGGAAGGCTTGCGAGGCTTTGTTAATTGTGCTTAGAAAGGTCTTAAATGGGACATCTTACAGAAGATTCAGAACATCTTACTGAATTTGACTTCCAACATTTCTAAAATGCAGTAGAAGTAAAGAAAAGCCAAACAAGCAGTCAGATCCTACTGTATTAGCTGAAAGCACAGGGAAGATGGTGGATATTTTAAATAACTTAATTTCAATGGATACATTGTTACAGTCTATTTATGCCAGCTCATCCAAAATTCATGAGACAACTGGCATGATCTGTGGAAAGAAATCTTGTCTTCATCATGCAGTTGTGAAAAGTTTCAGTACAACACAGATCCCCATTCCTTGCTATGAGAAGTGTGGAGGACTTCATTTTCCAGACACTCATGAGAGTCTGTTGATCATGTATGTCTTATGTTAGGCAACACTGCAGAGCAACAGAAGAGGCATTACATTGGTACATCTCTGTCGGATACTCACAGCTAAAGTGCTCTCAGAAAGGCTGCAAAGGTGGGTGGTGTATATGCTCCTAGTAGTTCTTGTGCTCTGCTAAAGGGATACTTCTGTGAGGTATTTGTGTGATGGTCTGACCACCCATTGAGTGTCTCATTCTGTAGGTACCGTGAATGTCATGTCTTCATCTCAATCAGAAAAGGAGGCCTGGTGTCAGACTAATGAGGGAGGGGAAAAGGGAGGGAAGGGAGAAAATGAGGAACATGTCCTGTATATCTACAGGGGTGAACTAATACCTGCTTTAAGTCTAGGTGAGGACGTTATTTGTACACAATTCTGTGCTTTAGGATGTGTTGTGCTGAAATTGTTTGGATGTATGGAGTCTGCTTCACTTTTACATGTGAGTTCTGCTTGCTCAGCACACAGAGTAAGCAGAGATTACCCTCCAGCAGCTGCCTCCTGGTAGGTCCAGGGAAAGGACCTTAAAAGCAGCACTCCCATGCTTTCACCTCAGATAAAATCGCAGCAATAACAAATACCTAACCAAATGCAACATAATACAGCATTTCAAGCCACCTACTAGTTATAAAGCATTTGCAGATTTACAATATTCAGTTAGTCCCTCAGGCGTCCTTCACGGTCATGGGTAACACCAGTGCTCCCCAGTAATGCTCCAGTAAGTGCTGGTGTGCAACATCCTGGGGCTCAGCTGTCCCAGCAGCAGTCATTCCTCTGAGCATGCAAACAACCCGCCCAGGTCACGGCTCCTCAGCTTCCTCTCCTCCCATACTGGAAACGCATCCCATTTCTATGAGAGATTTATTGCTGCATTTACTTATTTGTCAGGGAACTTAATTTAAGCAGTGTTACTCATGTTCTCTGATGAGAGGCTGTACAGGGCCAGAAGAGTGCTACTAATTGCTGGCAGGTAGTATGGGCCTTACACTGTGGTTCATACAGTGCTATAAGAGTGTTTAAGGGATTTGAAAGGAAGCTCTAAGGAGTGGCTCACAGGTGTGTAAGCAAGAACCTTTGGGTACATGTACCTCCTGCCCTAAACAGGCAACTGCATTTCCAACAGTTCGGTCTTTTCCATAGTAATTTCAGTTATTATTTACAAATGCCTTGATGGAGTAAGAACAGATAGTTGCAGAGGAAGAGACAAGTGTGAAAGACAGGTGGAGCCCAGAGTTCAAGCCAGGCTCTGGTTCAGCTCAGCACTGGGCAGTAAAGTGCTTCTGAAAAGATTGGTGTCTCAGCGAGCAGAGGTGAAAGTAAAAGTCCTCAGAAATCCTGTAAAAGTGTCATTGACCTGGAAAGAGCAGAGCTCTGAACTGGCCACTTGGCTGAAGCTATAGATTACACAGGGAATAAAAAAAAAAAAATGAAAAAACCCACCACAAAGAACCACCACCCAAACAAAAAAAAACCCCAAACCCCAATAACAAAATGCAGGAAATATAAAAGAAAAATTATAATAGCCATTGCTGTGGAAATTTGATGCTTCACAAACACTGAAACTTCACAATCTTTCAGGTTGCATTTGTTGTTGTAATTGGAAAGAGGTGAAAGCTTTGTTCTGAATACAAGACAGTACTACTAAGGGGGTTTTGTAAGAACCGTTTAAGGCACCTCAGTAGTCATAGGCTAATTAATCTTGGTGTTCAGTCAGTAGAGCCAGTCATCTGGAGTAAGGGTGCCGTGCAGATCTACATTTTGTGACTAAGTCACAGGACTCAGTCAGGAAGCCGGATCATTGACTTGCTGTGTGACCTCAAGCAAGTTGTTTATTGTCATCATGTTTACCGTACCAAATGTTCTACAAACCGGTTAGGTTCTTTTTGGAAACTAATAGTTGTGTTACAATACAAAGATGCAGTTCCCAGGCAGAACAGCAATTTTGCTTAATCTTCTGTTTCCTCATATGTAAAATGTGGCTTCTTCCTCCCCCCTTCCCCTGAGAGAAGAGTTGTGTTTAGTTAAATTTACTTACTATAACGAAAACACATACCAGTGATTTTGAATTTGAGAATTCTGGGGTTCAGGTTTATCATGTCCTGCAGTCCCCAGGTGCTCCAGATCGATGGAGTAATATATGCTGTACTGTGATGGGGTTTAAGTATACACTGCATTATAGAATTGCCATGGAACAAGTATTTTTCACACAGACATTTACCATATATATTTAGTATACGTGTAGGTACACCTGCATGCATTGTACTGACTATATTTGTGTGTAGATAAACATGTTCTGACATTAATAGTCATGGCATGTTACAGGCAACAAAGAGAGGAAAATTGCTGCCCTGACTATCTGAATTATCATCAGGCATTAAACTGCCTCTGTTCTAGAATGCTTAATTCTTGTGCCATCCCATAAGGAGAGGAAATGTGACAATGTTGCACTTAAATTGATATTTACTTTATTAATGCAAAGTAGCATTATATTTCTTAAGTGGAATGCATTTCTTACGATTCACTGCTGAAAGGAAGTGTATGGTAACTTGGGCCATATGTTAGATGCTATACAGGGACCTAATGATAGCTAAAATATCAAGAGAATAAGGTCTAATGGTTTCCAAATTCGGTTTCTCAGAATACCTGCAATTTTTGAACTTCATATTGGTAGTCCATAAAAAAAATATGAGGTGGTCTTGTTTGCTGCCGCTGTTGCTGCTGCACTGGACTTAAAAGAAGCCCAAATTTTATTTTTTTGTTTGTTTATCACCTTGCTAAGAAACAAATGGTTATCATTGTCACCAAGATGGTATCAGTTACTAGCAGAAGGGAGAGCAGTCATTTTCATGGTCTAGGAACAGAACTGAGAACTGCTGGCTCTGCCAGACTTTTCCAGGCAATGTTTCTCCAGTGTATTTGGTGCAGGCAGCTGCCGAGCCACATGATTTTATACTGACCTGAAACCTATTCTGGCTCTTCCAGAATCCATGGGGACAGATTGCAGTCCAGGTTCAGAAGATCTTGGTGCAGCTCTGCAGCTCTGTTGGCTTCATTGTAAATCTGTCCTTCAGATTGCTGAGTGTTGCACAGGGGTTCAAACATGCCAAGATGTTGGAATGCTAAATCACGTCTCTTCTCCCTCAGCTGTCTCTCCAAGGCATGAGGGAGGTACTTTTCTGAGGCATATTGTCGCCACCTTCCAGATAGTGAAACAGTTTTTATGGAGTCCCTATTGCTTGTAGCACAGTGCAAAAGGGATGGATCCTACATTATGATCATAAGCTAGATGGTACAGCTCGGGGGGGAGATCGTACAAAAGAGACTTCAAACTCTGTGCTGCCCCAACCAGTGATAGCTGCATGCTCTGCTGCTCTGTGAGTAGCAGGTTGGTGCCCTATAAATTGCTGGAGCCCAGGCTTAGCTGATAATATCTTCAGGAATCCAGTGCAGAAGAAAAGAGCTGGCAGACTGCAAGGATCCAGGCTTCCTCATCCAAGAGGAATGCAGTGCAGATGCTACACAGTCAGGGTGCCACTGGAGATTTACCCTCCAGTGTGGAGACCTTGCAATGACATTAGCCTTAGAGCCTTTCAGTGCTGCCAGTAGTTCAAAGCACTGACCGTGTGAGCCAGAATCCAGGCCAGTCCCTTTTTAAACACACAGAGCTGGAAGAGAAAAGGAAATATTCTGACTTTTCATATTTGGGCTGTGGCCTGACTGAGTGTATCTCATTGTTGGCGTAGATCAACTATATTCACTAATGTCTGGCAAACTTGTCTGCTGAGAGAGTTGAGAAGCAGTGATAAAATGGTATTGTCCTGGCGCTAGGACTGTCCTTAGCAGATGTGAAATAGGACAGGGAAGACAAATGTCCTTCCAACTTCCTACCCTTGCAGTCTAGATCTAACCATCCCCAGCACGGAGACCAAGTTTTCTAAGTACCAATAATTATAACTCCTCCCAGAACTTCAGGGTTATCCAGAGCTGAACATGTGCCTGTGCCGTAGCTATCCTTGTTTTCAGCCTTCTAGATCCTTGTTATTACCTGCTAAGAGCATGCAAACCAATATTTTCTGTGATCTCTGTTTCTGCATGGTATATAGGCCTATATCCTTAAGAGTCTTATTTCTGCACATCATCTTTTGTCCTTACAACCCACATTTCAAGATGATTCTGGTATCTTCATGTTGGCTAAAATTACTGCACCTTTGAAGGGAAGATATATGGTATTTTCAGTCCAACATTAAATCACATTGAAAACTGAATTTTGGTTTTCCAGGTTGTAGCTTTTTTTCTTTTTTTCCTTTTTTCTTTTTAATTGATTAGGTTATTTTGACAACAAAATAGATTTCAAAGAGAGGAGGGGTTGTGACTTTGGTCAACTGATGGTAGTGATATATGCCTATGAAAGACCCAGGGGAATGAGGACCAGTTGTATCTGCTCAGCTTGCAACCTCTCTCCTAATGCCCAAACAAACCAGAAAAGATGCCAACAGCTCAGTGCATTTTATTTCATTCTGAAGCATTTGCTCTATACAAATTAGCTTACTAAAATACATATTAATAATTTCTTTCCTACTGAAAAGGCCAGAAAACAGCAAAGAACTTTCCTAAATTAAGTTCATCTCAGCAAACTTCAGGAAATATTAGGTTTTATCTCTCTCTTTCACTAGCACTAGTGTGAAAGTCAAAAGTTGTTACGTAGAAAAGTTTTGATGAACAGCATAGTTTTCTTCCCTAAAATCATCCAGTAGACCAAATCTGTTCAAAAGAAACTGAATTTAAATATTTCTTTCTTTTGATTTAATTCCCTAAAAGCAGGAGGGGTGGCATCCCTAGTGTCCTAATAAATCATTTTGACTAACTTAATCAAGGCTGGTTTCACATGAAAAGGTTCCTGGAGCTGGTTAACTTCTTTATTTCCTTATTAATCAGGATACTTTTAAGCAGTTTGAGATGTCTCTGTACAATTAATAAAACAGGAAGTCAGAGCAAGTTTCAGAAGTAGAACTATGTTACAAATTTAAACTTTGCCTCAACTTTAGGCTTAATTACAAATACAACATAGAACTAGAGCAATTATCAGGTCAATAATCTGTTTAGTGCAGTCACATTTATTTGCAACAGCCAGAGGGAAGATGCATGGTGTCCTGCCATGAGCAGTGAGGAAATAATCTCTTCCAGGAAGTGTAGGCCTGAGATATGAAGCCTGATGATTTTTAGCCATTTCATAACATCCAGGATGATAGTGTTCAGTTTGGGGGTTTTGGATTTGTGGGTTTTTTTTCTTTAAAAAAAAAAAAGAAAAGTTTTTTTATGTTTCCGTAGAAAGTTCCAGCACTTTTGATTCCTACTAAGATCTTGGCATTTGTGATACAGGTAGTAGTGAGTTTCCCTAATTATTCAACATATGTTGCCTCCCCCAAAATATTTTTTAAACTTCTTTAGTTCCTCACTTTTTGCTCACTTTTTATCTCCATATTAAACCTTTTTTTTTTTTCCCCTCCATTGCCTTCTGAGGCAAAGCAAATAGGTGCATTGCTTGTCCAAGGTTTGTTTATGGTACTGGTCCATCACTGAATTCAGGCTTACTGTAATTTGCTTACTTATGGAGACACGTGTAGGGCCAGTTCTTGAGAGCAGCAGTCTTTGCAGATCATACACAGATTTCTCATCTCTTACCTTTCTAGAAGCAAAGCTCAGGACTCCCTGGGCTGTCTCCAGAAACAGCTTTCTCCAGGGCTTGCATCCAGTTAAATGACTTAGAAAAACAAGTTTCCAGCATCGATCTCCGTTCTTGAGATTTGCCCCCAGGTCAACCCCATCAAAATTCCTTTTAGGCTACCTGGGCTTCAGAGGTGAAATGGGGGTACAAAACCTTTTGTGCAGCTACCTGACAGTACAATTAACTGTGAAGCTTTAACCGTCAAAGTGTGTGGTTAAATGTATATAACTTTCTTCAGCAGAGGCTGAGAGAACATACTTTAAGCTATCCACAGAGCATCTTTCACCGTAACGTGGACGGATGACTTCTTACATGACACTTTCACAGTGCCTGCACAGGAAAGTGCTGTGTTAATTGGGATCTACAAATGTTGTGTGTTTTATTTTGATTTCTGGCGCACTGATATTTGCAGTGGTGGCAGAAGTCAGTATCTGTCACCCAAGCCCTGTGCTCAGCCTCTGTTGCATTATTTGCTCCTAGGGTACAATTCCATAAACCCATAGGGGTTCCAGCTAAGGCAGTTGTATTCCAGAGAACTTTAATTATGCCCATGCTTTTCCTTTCCTCTCCTCTCCCCTAGTCCCTTCTTTTAGTGAAATAAGACCTTCTGATCAGAAGCATGGGAAAGGCTGACCACTATGATCGATCACAGCAGGCTCTGGGAGAAATGCTCAGGCTTTCCTCCCAGGGCAGCAAGAGACTGGCACAAGAAGGGTTTGGCTGCCTTGCAGTTGCTTGTGTTGTTGATCTCTCAGAGCAATTCCGAGCAGGCAAAGACAGGTTGTCTGAATGTCAGCATTTTCATAGCTGTTGTTCGTGATGTTTGTCCCCTTTTTTTATATAGCATTTTTAACAAAAAGGGGCATATTCTGCTGCCTGCTGCACAGATATCCAGCTGGAGTAACTCCAACACTAGTCCAGTGAACCAAATAGTTTTGTTTGAACAAGTAATTTTCTTGGTGAATAAAAGCAGAAATGAGTGCTCCCAATGTAATGTATTCTCAGCAGAAGTTATTGGTTTAGATTGTGTACCACACTAATGGCGCTGTACCACCCTTTTTGACCAAGTTAAGTAATTTGAGGCTCAGCCAAGCATCTGTGCAGAAGGTGTTCCCTAAGCAAAGCACCCAAACACAAACTGGGCTCTGAAACATTTTTTCTTTTACCAAGACCAGTTGGTGACCTTTTCCTTACCATTTTGCCATGCTCAGTAAGGCATGCCTGAGGTGTCACCTGTCTTTTACCAATTGTCCCAAACTCCCGATAGGTTCTTATAAAAGACAGTATAGAAAACCATGCTTGCTTATCTAGTGGTGAAAGTCTTTTGGATTTCACCTTATCTAGGTGTACAAGCTGTAGACGCTAAAAAAGGTTTGATCATTCTACATATTCTTTCTTCTCAAGGTGCAATTGGTGTATGTTGTCTCCTCTCTTCAGGGTGTTTTTTTCAACAGAGAACCTTAGATTAACAAGGTAGGATCGTTAGTATATCCCATTTTTACTTTACCTTTGAGCCTGGAGTTTCAGATTTCTCCTGCCACACTTCTTGCTGTCCTCTCCTGCTCCAGCCTGACCATGTGCAATTACTGCCTTCCCAAATGTTAAACTCTATTAAGTAACTACTGCCTCAGAGCCAACCTGAGCCCTAACAGATTGCAAACCCACTGTGAAGCAGAATGTCTTTCCGCATGAGGCTGGACAACATTCATATTCCAGATTGCAAATTTTTTCATATAATTATCCATGTACTTGAGATGACTCTATGAATTTATGGGGCTGTATATAGTATGATTTGTCATGTAAAAGTCATGGGATTTAATGCACATAACCCATTACCTGTGGACACAGTATTAATTAAATCCCTTCAGTGCAGTATAGCCTCCGTGAAGACCAGCTTGGCCAACCCCTGCTTCTGAAACAGACAGTGAGTTATTTCTCCATGTGACATATTAGTCATTGGAATATCTTTTAATCAGCATGCTTTGGCTTTTCTTATCTAAAACGTGAGATTTGAAATGTTACCTAAGACCAGATCATTCCTTCTGCAAAAAGAGGCCTGGGGGAGGAAGTTGAGGGACAAAATCTCTGCCAGCAGACTACATCACAGTCCCTCGCTGGGGCAGGAACTGACATACCAGAGTGACCTCCCCGAGGGGTGGCAAAATCTGGGACTTTACAAGACCTAGTAGAGAACTCCATGCTTCTGTGTAGGAGCTTTCCCCCATTTCAGCTCCCTGAACTGCAGCTGCTTTGGGATATTTAACCATCAAGGTGGGGAATTTACTTTTGTCTGAGGTGCTGGTACAGTGCCTGTCACTGTCATGTCTGAACTATTTGCATTTGTTCTTGCAACTAGGCCAGGATACGTGTTGGCAGGCTGGTAACACATTTCACCTTACCCGCGCTCAGTCTGCCTGTGGCCCCATGCAAAGGTGCTGAGTGTGGTTGGGCTCTTCCATCCCCTCCCTTCAAGACTTGAAGGTGGACTTCTTGTGCCTTTACTTCTTTGCCAGCACAGTCACACCCAGCTAGTAAAGACCAGCTCTGCAAAGATGGTAGGCACCTTCTACCTGCTTTCGTGTTTTTTGTAGGATGCAGGCACATAAATAGGTGGCTGGTGCTTAAATTCCGTGGACTTCCTGTAAAGCATCTAATTAAGGCCATGATGGAACAGGGAGTTGAGTATGCCTTCCAAGGCCAACTGGATTCACTAATTTACCGGATTGGGTTTCTTCTTCTGACCTCTGCTTGACCTCTTTTGGGGATGAAAAAAGAAGTCAAGTTGTCTGTTCCTGGCCCGTCCCAGCAGTACTTCCTCCCCAGAGCACAACCCCTTTTGCCTTCTGGATGGGAGCATATCATTGCACCTGCCTATGGATGGTGCCCTGCGAGGGTGGGCTGCGTGGGGCACACACATGCCCATGTTCTGATTTCCACCCTTGCTGGACACTTCCTTGCTGTGTCCCTGCAAGAGCGACAGAAATTATAAAGCAGCCGGCCAGCTGGTGCCCTGGCAGCTATTCAAGCTCTGCTTAGTGTAGCTGTGTTGGCCAGAACCGCATAGCTCTCTCTTCCACCTTCATCCTGGCTGAATTGATGTAGAAAGACACCCCTCAGTTAAAGAGCATTTCAGCTTCTTCACTAGTGCTTTGAAATATTTTCCCATCATCTCTTCTATCTGTTAATATTGGCAAGTGCCTGTGTTGGCAGGTTCTTCTGTTGCCAGCTTTCATGCTTTTGTCAAAAGCCATTGGGTTGCTGTTCTAAGCTTCAGCTTCTGCAGCCAAGTGATAAATGGAAACCTCTAGCTTTGTTTTTTATGGCTGAGGAAGAAATGCCACCATAACAGAATTTAAAAATCTAGAAACTAGAAAAAAAACAAACTGAATCTTCGTTGTTGTTAATAATAAAACCACGATGTTATACTGCTAGTCAGATTGTGTGTGGGACACGTGAAAAACCCTTAGCAAAGGTGACAGAATATAAATTTTACCATGAAATTTTGCTAGGAGGAGATTCTCCAGGCCACAACATGCTTACCCAAATCTTCATTCTGTATTGGATCAGGCATTTGGGCAGCACTACTTCTCGTCTGTCATGCAGTAGGTTTGTTGGTGTGATGGTGGGTATCTACAAGGTCCCTCGCTGTTAGCAAGGACACTCAGGTATTTTCTGAGGCACCGCAGTTCCCTTCCTTCAAATGCCTCTCAGTGTCCAAAGCTTGGCTTATTGGTCCTACTTGCAGCCTTTTCTGTGACCTTCTCTTTCCAAGGGGAACGTGGCAACCAGCCACCGACTCCGAACTGGGGAGATCACATTGTTGATAAGCAGAGTTAAGCCACGATTTCCTTTGTTACAATGGGGAGAAAGAGAATAGTTTGCTGTCTACATTATACTGGCTACTGGAGCTCAGGAAAATAATTTTCAGAGGTTAAAGATTAGTAGTGGTATACTACAGGTCACAGTCTGACTCTGCCCCTTGCACTTTGCTCTGTCTCCCTTGAGGGCCGGCTGCCCTGGGGAGAGAGCTTCCTCTGCTCTCCAGAGCAGCCCCCCTATTTTTTTCCTGGGTAGAGCGGTCCTGCCCAGTCAAATCCAGCTTCTTTGTCCTTTTTCAGCGAGGGAATTGAAGGCAGAGAGGTTAAATGACTAAGTAAGGCTGAACAATGAGTCAATACTAGCAGCTGAACTGAAACTCAGGAGTCCTTGGCTTCTGGTCCCGTGTTTTCTCTCCTGCTGGAGGAGCCGGGAAGCTGAGAGGCAGGCGCCTGCGCGAGAGACAGTCTGCAGAGGACCGAATAAATACTCACTTGTGTGCAAGTGAACACAACCTCGTCTGTCTGCGTCTGCTGCTCTGAGAAGGAGTTTAGTGTGTGCTCCTGCCATTAATTGCAGAGCCAGATCCTCTCCTGCACTGCAGCTGCTTTGTGCTGCACGGAGGAGTGTGGCCCCAAGGCTGGCAGGGCTGGGCAGGAGAGGACCACCTTGGGCTTACACGGCCATGCTGTGACAGCCTTCCCAGGGGCTGCTGGAGGGCTCATACCTGGAGAGAGACGGGGAGGGTTTGTGTGCACCCATGGAAGGCTGCTGGTGGAGCAAGCAGTGGCGTTCCTCTAACCTACGTAATTTGGAGAGGATGGGGCAACTTGGGAGACACCGAGACCCACTTCACTTCCGAGTTTTGAGCATTCTCCTTGGCCACCCCTTGTAACAGGACAAGGAGAGGAAAATGTTATGGTGTTAACTCCATAGATGAAAATAGCTTTTCTGAAAGCATTGCATACTTTTGATCAGTATTATTAATGTTGTGAATCCAGATGGTTTGATGCCAGATTTCAGTCCAGATTGGAGCTTGTACAGCTGAAATCCATCCTCTCAGTGAGGGAGTTGCTCATGGAAAGAGCAATAGACCTTAAAATATGGTCAATAGCAATATTGGAAATAATTTTCTTACAGTGTCATTTGATGTGCAGATAAAATTAGAAAACTTAATTGCTTTATATTATTAATGTATGACTTATTTAAATCTAGTGAACTTTTCAGAGGATAGTATGATGCTTGAATTGAATAAAGCTAGGCTGCTTGTATGCTTGGCCCTGATGATATGATGTGACTAAAATGTTACTTTGTCCTCCTGCCTTTTTCTTCCAAGATACTTTTGACCGTTTCCTGGCTTTGTTTAGTAGAAGCATCCAGTTCCGTCACTGAGCTGACAGTCATGGAGGGTGTCGTGCTATATTTATGCTTTACGCAATATTTGTGTCAAAAAGCCTCTGTCTAAACAGACCCAATGTCAGTAAAAGATGACCCTGGAACAAATTGTCTGAAGTCCCAGAAAGCTGATCTTTCCCAAAAGTGACTAATGTGAGGCAAATGGAAAATGTTGGTCTGAAACAAGTCAGATCCAGCTGCGTGCATCTGATTAAAAACATCAATTGCTGGACATCTAACCCAAATAAAATATGAAACACTTTGATTAAGCAGACCCAGGAAACCGTTACCATTTTTAGGATGTGTTTAAATGTGTCAGTATCTATTACCTGATGTACTGATACTTTCAGTATCTATTTAAATGGACTCTGGTGTTCAGACCATATATACTGTAACTTCTATCCAAAATTACTTTTGTTTCCTTGCATCCAAGATGGAAATTCCTGTCTCCCTTGACCATCCATCTCAAGATCAAATACAGCTGGTTTTCCTGTAACTCAGCATCTTCTTTCCAGCTGGCCTTCTGCGCAACTGATTATTTTCAGACCTCATATAGGTCTTTCTGTAGTGTTTTCACTATAATCTGCATGCTACATAATCACAGGAAAATGGGTCTCCAAAATTTTAAACTGCGTAACAGAGTATAAAATCTGAGGAAATCTGAGAGTGCAGCTAGAAGAGAAAAAGTCAAGATGAGGAAAATTAGGTCGTTTCAAACACAAAATATGATCACCAGTATACCTTAATTCAAAGAAATTCATGTCAGCGTCAGCATGGGCATACCATTTTGGAAAGAGCTGAAAATGCTTCCTAGTATATATGGTACCATTCTTCTTAGGATATCATTATTCTGGTATCTTAAGCATTTTCGTGCCTCCTGTCAAGCAAAAACCACTCTCAGTTCTTCAGCTGAAAAGGAAATCTAATTCTAAAGGGGTATGTTTCAATTACTTAATGTATCAAAAATCATAATCATCTGCTTTTAAAAATTAATTTAGTAATTACAGCCAAACTAGCGGATCTAGTGAGTTGTGATAGTTATGGCAAGAATTATTTCAGAAAAGATATGGCGCTTCTTTCACAAATAGCACAAAGCGAAATCTTAATAGCACATTTTCAGGATGCTGGGCTGCTCAAACTACCCTGAGCTACTGAAATGTGGGCAGGTGGCCTGACAGGATTCTGTGTAGCATGCAAGGGGCTGATACTCCTTCTAGTTATGATGCATTGTGGCAAGATAAAAATTTGGATTTAGGAACTGGTTTTCAGGATATTCTATCTTCAGTGAGCAGCTTGGGATACAGAGCAGAAGAGTACAGCAAATCAAAGCTGAATGAAATGTTGTGTGTTAATGCCCATATGTGTGTTTTAATAATTTATGTTAGATAGAAACATTAGGGAAACAGCAAAGAGGATTGCTTTTGGATCCAGCATGGATCCAAAGCTGGTTTCACAACTCTCCTAAAGAAACAAGAGGAGCTACTTCAGTACAGTAACCCTTACTTCTGCCCAATTTGTTTTGGGGAAAGGGTGAGATGGTCCATCACACACAGTGCAAGGGAACGTCCTCCTATGTTTCAGAGGATGGCAAAAAAAAAATGGTTGCCTCAGACTGAATCCATCTGCCTCCACAGTATGTTTTGCCATCTCTGTAACAGTGTGGATAACAGTTAGTTCCCAGTCCCTCTGACATATTGCCCTAAGGCAGACAAGGAGATTAACCTAAGTTTAGCATGATATTGTTCAAAAACTAACCCCATCTCTCCATTCTTTTTCCCCAAGTAAGCAATACAGTCCTGATGAGTGGAGAGGTTGGAAAGGGAAATGCCTTTTTTGTAGACTAGAGGACTCTTAATTGCAGGATACCATCCATCTTCTCAGGATGTGTGTGACATTGAATTTCCTTCACTGGCTTGTGAAAAAAAAAAAAAAAACATTTTATCAAACATCCTGAATTTTGCTCCTGTTTGGATCTAATGATGCAATTTGCTAGTCAGGGTGATTCTGAGATACTTAAATATGCAAAGGCAATTGTGAAGATCTTCTGAAGGTCTTTTTGAAAATAACTTTGTAATTATGCATAAAATGATCCTGAAACAGATGCATACAGATACAACGGTGAAGGTTGATTAAAAGTATGTAGGTCATTAGGGCGAAATTCAAGATTTGTTAGAGATTGTAGGGTTGTGTTGTTTATGTTCTTACTGCCGCTACCGGATGCAACCTTGATAGTTGCTTTAGGATTTTAGGGGAAAAAAAGATGTTGATTCTTGCCCAAGAAGCTGTGTTAAATCTATTCCTCTTGATGTAAATCTAATTATAATCTAAATTATATAAATTCCTGTTGTGTGTAATAATTGCTGCTTCCTCCAAAGTATTCGTGACAGGCATCACAGCAGCTATCAAGGGCTAGCTTTTATAAGATTTCTATACACTGAGTGCAAAATCCTTTTGAAAACTATTTCATTCAATGTCTACATTGAATTAAGCTTATTGATCTTATTTGAAAACATAACTTTGAGTGTATTTGAAGAGTTTATACTACATTGGAAAAGGTAGTCAGATATTCCACATGGGCAATTTACATGGAGTTAATTCTGGTTTTAGTCATGTTTATTCTGTTGGTTTCTTCAGCAGGTGTCTCTGTAGGGCTGAGAGTACCAGGATCTTAGAGCAAAAATAGGAGACAGCTGACATTGTTTTGCAGACAAAGATGAGCACTAGAAATCATAGGGACACCGGACCTCCACATTTGCATTGCTCCAGTATAGATTGCCTCTCAGAGACATGATCTTTCGCTGTTTTTCAAGGTCCTCCTGACTTTCTTATCAGACCGTCCTCATTTGTGGCCATTGCGTCTGAATAGCCTGAATAGGCTCTATTGGCTGACAGAGTGGAGGAATGATTTGGCAGAAGAGTGTGATTCACTCCATGAAGAAATTTGGCTAGCAAGTCATTAAAACACACACACACACACAATGTACCTAGGAAGGATATATAAATAATGAGCAGTAGAGAGTCAATTAAATGACTGTTGGCCCATCAGAGCTAAAGAGCTGCGAAAAGGAAGTTGCCTGCAACCCAGAGCAAAGCACGTGATGAAGTAACAACTCATGACTTAGGAATCCCTGAGTGGGTAATTCAGCCTTTCCAGGCTGCAGTGATGAATCACTGAGTGTTTTTCTGGGTGTGAGCCAGGTGATGGGGACGATGTTGGCCGGAGTGGAAGTGACCTGACAACAAGCTTGCTGGCACAGATGAGGGGCTTTCTAAAGCAGAAAGGCAGCAGGTCATCAACACAGAGCACACAGCTAGGGTTTAATTGTAAGGTTAGGATTAAATAACAGTTTGTCAAGACTTAAGAGTGCAGCTCTATTACATGTCTGAGACCGGGTAGGTGCTGTTAGCATCTAGCTCAGCAAATCCTAATTATATTTGCTACCTTGAACAGAAAAGTAATTCAAACTGCAGTGAAACAAAGTAGTAAATGGAGCAGTGACTGGACAAAAACCATGAGGGTCTTTTCCCTTCCTTGCCGTTCTAAATCCCAGATGGCGAGATACACAGTTTTTGGTTTTGAAGACTTGTGATCAAATACAACTTTGTGGTAGCACCGTCAAAATCAATGCAGTTATATTAAGGATGGATTCATTCATCTTTCTGTGATCACAGAATAGTGTATCCTTCTTAAAACTCTAATATTTGAACAAATTGCCTAAGAAACCTTAACACGCTCCAGAGTTTTTAAAGTGCATATGAATTTTTGTCCGGAGTAAGTATGAGTAGGTGTGTGTACTTATAAAATAGCTCTCCATTATATTCTCTAAAATAGGTTATCTTGTAATACTGTAAGTACCTTCAAAAATAAGTTATTGCAAAAGCAAAGAAATAGAGACAAGCTAGCATAGCAAGCAACAACCAGCTGTCCCTACATAAACAGGGCAGAACATCATGTGGACACCGCTGTAATCATAGTGGTGGCCAGCACCTTGTAGGCTTCAGTGCTGTACATGAGGGTTTGGCCCTCACGAGTTTCCATGACCTCGTTGCTCGCAGAAGTTTCTGTTGTCTGCGCAATGAGGGGAAACTGCATTAAACCTTGGCAAATCACTGCTCCCACTCACTGATACAGGAACAGTAAGAAGTCAGAAAATACAGGACTTGTCCCTGTATATCTCCCAGACTGCCATGTAGGAAAGTCCATGGACAGCAACAACCTAACTCTGCAGCCTTCTGCAAAACTGGTGGTTTTAAAGGGCAATCACTTTAAGTTTTATAAAAAGACAGCTCTGCCTGCTGGCAGGCAATGACTACCTGCTCACTGTGCCTAGATGTGTTCCCATCAACGAGAAGAGGTTTATCTGTCTGCCCAACAGTTCTGACTTGTGGCTCACATAAGGCTTGATCCAAAGCTTGTTTGTGGTCAGTTAAGGGGTGTGTGTCAGGAACATAATGATTATTTTTAATAATGAAATATTAGAATTAGGTAGTACATTATCCTCCACCTTGTGAAATCCTTCTAAAATTGTCCTCTTGTGTCCAAGAAAATGTACCATTTATGGCATTAGACTGTTTCTGTTGGTAAAATTACACAGTGAGTGTAACTTCTCTATGTGAATCAAAACTATGTGAGAGTTCGCAGTGTCGGGATAAATCTGTGCAAGGTCTCTTTGGCTACAAAAAGGACCACATAATGTCTAGTTTTAAGAATCAACATGAAGAGTGTAGACTTGAGCAGAGCATGGTTTAAGAGTATTTGAGCAGTGTCAGTGCCAGTATACTGCTGAATGGAGTTAATTCAAGAACTCCTTTGCTCACCAGGCTCTACAGTCTCCACTAATAAAAATTTAGTATTTCAGCTCTATTTATGCAATTATGAAAAGCTGAAAATGAAACAAGAAAAAAAAAAAAAAAGCAGTTTACAATTTCCTGAAGTTTGAAAGAAGGTATGAACTTTTATTTTGTCTTAAAATGTTTTTTAAGTGCAAAAAGAAATTTCTTGTAGTCAGAAATTCTCTCTGCTTTTATAAATCCAAATGTACATGTTCCATCAGCTCAGGCAAAGCCAAAAGGGTTTGGAACTTGGCAGAAAGTTTTTCTAATGAACGATTAGCATTTATCTCACAAATAATACAGCTTTGTTTCAGTCTCGCTTAGGATAAAAACGTATCTGAGTTTTAAAAGCCTCCTCAAGAAATCATTACCATAAACTTGGAAACAACCTTTGCACTTGAGAACAGGGAAAATGGAAACTAGCATGTGGTGTCCTGACCCTGCCATCCTCCGATCCTCCCTCTTGGAGATGACCCTGGATAAAAAGCTGCTGCCTCCCACACCGGCAGCTGCTCTAGCATTTTCAGTGGCAAGAGAGGAGCAGATCCAGTTTGGGAGCATCGTCTTGTGGGGACAAGTTATCTGCCACAAGTCAAAAGAAACGGCTGGAAGGGCGGAGCTGATACAGGACACTTTGTGAGGTAGCTACAACTCCTTGGTTAAACCACTCTCAATCTGTTAACACTTTGAATTAAATATGGTCACTTTTATAATATTTTTCTCCCACTTAAAAGTTCTGCAGTCTCTGGGAATATGAAGTCCTATAGAAACTTTTTGTTTGGGAAATATATCAATCCAATATTATCATAAAATATCATGTGATTCATACTGTGCATTAGGCTATGTTTACTTCATAGACCTGGTCTTTCCTAGGTCAGAACCAAGAATTTTTATTCAGAGGTATACTCCGTCCACCTACATTTCAACTCATTAAATCCAGGAAGAGCAGACATCTGGCTCCTCTTCCACCGCTCCATTAACAGCTGCACAAAAAAGTCTTGCTTTGACTATTGGGTAGCACAGAATGGCTTGTGGGACCAGCTCCTTCACCAAATAAAACCACTAATGTCACAGAGAGGACTTTGCAGAACAAATTTTGATTCCCTGCACGGGGTCTACAATTTTGGGTGATGCTTGTCCATAGGTCCCTTTCTCCTGGTCTTTTTATTCGTGTGTTACCTCTTGCAATTAGATTTTACCGCAGTAGATGACTTGATATTCTAATACTATTGAACTTTTGCCTATTTGATCAGCAAAGGCGCTGGAATCAGGAGACTACTGCCAGCTCTTCCACATACTTCCTGTATAACCTTGTGTACCAGGCATTTGGGCTGGGCAGTATCATCCTTACTCATGTTGACGAACAATTAAAACACATGAGCAGTCCCACTGATGGCTATGGGTAAGACACGTGAGTGAGCAACCACCAACCTGAGCAAAGGTTACAAAATCTTGTGCATAACTTCTCTGCACCTGGGTTAACTAGTAGGAAACAGTATTATTTAATTTCCTTGCCGAGTGGTGTAAGCTAAAATACATTAGCAGCTTGAGAAGAAAGATACTGCAGAAGGGTAAGGGACTGCCAGTATAAAGTTATTAGGCTCCCCATCCTCTCTTGTGATGTTCAGTAGCCCCAGTAAAGCTCTCCGCAAAGCCCCAAAGAGACTTCCTCTCAGATGTGAAATATTCTGGGTTAAGGCCCGATTACTGTCTCTGAGCTGTGCTCCCACCTGGCCTCCTGCAGAACTTCTCCCTCAGATCAAGCATCATGACCATGTTTTTAAAGATTTTATCTTCAATTAATCTTCATTGAAATACATTACTAAAAAGCTTGACTGAAAGCCATTCAGAACACATCTGTTTCCCACATAAATTACCAGTTTGCCTGATAGGGGTTTTGTTTGTTTGTTTCCCTTTGAAAGAAAAGACAAAATTAATTTTGCCTCTGCCCAATTAGGAAAACTGGTCTTGTTTAAAAAGATGTGGGCTAACACATTCTTAACACCCCCACCCCCAAACAAACCAATGGTAAATGCTACTTAAAACAGGTTTAACATAGCTGAGAGATTAGGATCAGTCTTTGTCTCTACGCTAGCTAGCTTGCTTTTAAACGTGACCTCCTTTCCTTGCCTAGACAGATGCTCTTTGTCTGCTGGGACCACTCGGCTGTAAAGCCATCCTGACAGCTACCTCGCTTCCCAGTCTCTCCCAAAGGACCAAGACTCTTCCAAGTGGTTTCCTCCTACTGAAAAGACTATAATTAGCCGCTTCCCCTTTTTCCCTCTGTTTAAAATTGGCATTATACAGCCTTTCTTCCTATCTTCTGAAACCTCATCTCCCATCCTGTCCTGCTTTCGAACATATGTAAAAGGAAATGCTAAGCTATGGGAGTATAGGCACATTATTTAACAAAGACGAAATGCTGAATTTTATAGTAAAGAATCAACACTTTCTTCATTTCCCATTAGGCTGTGACTTATTCCTCTGTTACTCAAAATACTTATTACCTGCTTGTTTCTGAACTATGACTTACTATTTTACTAAATGTTATTATTATCCTGTTTATTTTGGTAGCCTGAATATTAAGATTTCCTTTATTGCTCTAGTATATTACTCTCCCCTGTAGCTAAATAATTGCATATTAAGTTTCCCTCTCTGTTTCTATCAGTGGAATAGCTTTTGAAAATGTAAATCCAGCAGTAGCATTCACAGATTCAAAGATTTCAGCTAAGAATGTGTTCTGAAAGACTGCTGGGGACAATTTCTTGGTTTATAAGGTACTTGAAGCTGAAAAGTCTCCAAAATCTTATAAGCAGAGACATTTTCTTACAAAAATACCATATCAGCGTCAGAGGTATCATTGTTCATTGTTCATTGTTGTTGTATCATTTAGCAGAATTTAGTGTCAGTATTTTTAAGAGTCTCAAAAAAAAGATAATACAGCATCTTCTAAATATGGCTCTGCAAATTTGTGAAACTTTTCTCAGTTAAAACAATTTATACATCAGCTTTTCAGAATTTCCCTGCTCAATTATGCAGGTCTCAAAGCTCAGTTCACCAAAGAAACGACTGAAAAGCTATTTTAAGTTATTTCATGTGTTAGTTTATCCAAGTCAATCTTTGTAATCAAAATGTGACAATTAGCATTCCTTTGTAATTTAATACAAATGTGTTCCTTTGTAATTTAATACAAACTTATTCTTTTTTAATTTAATACAAATTTATTCCTTTGTAATTTATTACAAAGGGAGATATCTTTACAAAATAATTTTCTAGCTTTTTGCATAGGCTTTGGCAAGTACAGTTATCTACTGAACTATGTGTTTGAAAATAAATGTACAGCAGTTCAAACAGCAATTCTGAATTATTATGGAAGCAGGGCTGCTAGTATGTATTCCTTTTTTATCTTTCTAGCCTAGGACATTTTGTAGGACACATGTTCACTTTACCAACTAAAGTCCTGTGTCAGTCTTGGCCTTGAAAAGCCCTAAATCATATTGTTCGTATCCACACTTTGTTCCTGTGGGTTGTATCCATCAGTCCATAAATCTGAAGTCTTTAATTTGCTGAATCCAGCATCTCCACCCAGTCCAAAACAATTCTGCATGTTTATACGCACTAATTTCCAAGTTAATTACCCTATCAGACCCATAGAAGAAGCACCCATTTAAGTGTTCTCTTTCAAACGACACAGATTACATGCTAGAGAAATCTCATTTATTTCCTCTCTAAGGGAGAGACAATGCATAAGGAATACAATGGCAAATAATCAATGACTATTATGACCTTAGATAACTCAGGGAAGGCTTTATCTGTCTGTTGGCTACATTCACCATCTTCTAAGCAGCAGGCCATCAAGTTGGGAGGAGTACAGAGAAGGGCAATAAAGCGATCGAGGAATTGGTGAAAAACTGTCAGATGAAGAGACTGAAATGGCTATGAATGTCTTCCTGAGAAAACAAGGTCGTGGGTAAGTGGGGAGCTGATGGAAGGATAGCCATCAGAGAACATATACGGCAAAATAGAAGCTCCCAATACTATAATCCCAAAACCAAAGTGGATATCTGATGAAATTCAGAGTCAGTAAGTTCAACATTGATGAAATAAAATGTATTCTGAAATTCTACTTTCAAAGTGTTTGAAGACAATTCACCTTTGAGAAGAGTTACTTTTGCCCAGCAATAAAGAACAGCCACCTTCCTGGCACAAGAAAGCAGGCGTTGCAGAATAAGCAATATGTCTTTCCAAATAAAAATAGTCATGGTGGAAGATCAGGAGTAAACCTTTATTAAATAGCACTATTTGGAGGAAATTCTGGTAGTCAAAATGGGGCTAGTTGGAACATCTCAGAGGTGAGCAGTTTCACCTATACTCTTGAGAAAATCAAGGACTATTCAAGTTCTTTGTGCCTCGTCTAAACCCAAGCTTATTGCTGGGTTTTCACAAAAAACACCTTTGGTGTTATAGGCCGTATATACTAGTAAACTAAATGTATACCCTAGTAAATGAACTGTGCATGGGAACATTCCCAGATACCGAGGCTGACCAGCATGCTGCAGCTCAGGCTGTGCTGGTGAATGCTCTTATCCTCCACAAGAGCGTGGCTGCCTCAAACTGTCTTTTGGGAACGGTCTCTGCCAACATTATTGCTCTCACACTATCCCCATGAGCAATTTAGGAGAGCACTCGTTAGCTTGGGCCAAAATGGAGCCAGGGAACAATCTGATGGTTTATCAACGTGAATGATTGCATCTAGCCCAACAGTTCAGGCAGTCACAGAAGACTGGAAAACCCCTGGGATCTCTGGTGACAAAAGGAGTACTATAGAGGCTTGGTTCTGATTTGATGGTATTAGCACAGATATGTTCCTCATGGACTGATGTTCAGAGCAACAGGAGTGTGCCAGTTGCACAGATTTTGTGACTATGTGATATCAAAAAGGAAAATTAGTAACCGTCGCTGGGAGCACTTGTGCTGAAATTATGGAGAACCCCATGAGCTGTTGTGCCATAAGGATTACACAGTAAAATAAATGGTTCTCTTCTTGTTTGACCAATAAGACACTGGTCTGATTTAAACAGGAATACGCTTACACTGTGACATCCTTTATCAGTGGAGACAACTTTCTCCTTAAGAGAAAGAATGGCCAAACAGTGGTACAAGAACGCAAAGCTGACATCAACATGCAGACAAGAGATTACACTTTCAGCTTTTATTTTAAAATGACCTTCAGCCCCTAGTGCAGCCAGGGCATTTCCCTGCACACTTCTGCCACCGGCAGCAGAGAATAAGCCTTAGAGAGCAAAGTACAGCAGCAGCGGCAGCAGCAGCATCTCTGCCAGGCCCCAGCCCTTTGCTGACTAAGGTTGTCACCCAGCCAACAGAGACTTCCATTGCATAGCAATTCATCTGCCCGTGCCTCAAAACAAGGCTGCGCCCCTCTCCTCACTTGACTGGCTTACTAAAAGCCCACAGCAGAATCTGCTGGTTTAACTTTTCCACAGGACAGTAACATTCAAATTATTTTGACATTGTGACCTCTGGACTCTGCTAAGCAGGTAGGAAAAATAATAAATGCTATTAGGTTACTCCAAGATGTCTGTTGGCATTCGTATCCCAGAAGCCAACTGGTAAGAATAACAACTGTCAAGGTCGGTTATTTTGCAAAGTCACTTGAAGCAAAAGCTGCTGGTTAATGGGGATACCTGAAGGAGGTGTTTTGTCAGAGGAATGCTGTTGAAAATAGCCTGAAGTGTCCTTTCTCACATCCACTGAAATTAAACATAATAGAAGTCAAGATTTCTCTTCAGACAAAGCATCCATAAGGGGGACTTTACAACTTACAAAAAGAGAAATGAGAAAAATTACTCCAGAATACAAAATCCAAGGCTGTAACACAGCCAGGGGCATTTGAGGATGGCGAGCCAGCAGCAATTGCTGCAGGGGAAATAGCTGCAGGTTTGGCTGCAGAGATGTTTCCAGGCAGTCAGCTGGTGCGAAGGGAATAATGGCATCTACATAGATGGGATACATCCCTGCTGGATCAGGTCAGGGCATTCTGATGGCTGAGTTAAAGGAGCAGTCCTCTTTGTTTAAAGAAAACACATCTGTCTATCGCATCAGGCATAGGCTACATGTGAATGGATTTGTCTGGGTCAGGGAACAACCCTTAGCTCCAGGTGAACAACCTTTTTGCAGGAGTTCCTCTCTGCCTGTTCTCCATCCTCTCCCAGATCACACGACTGAGAGGCTGGAGAGTTTAATTCTATAAATCACCTGTCCTTGTCTGCAATTATAACTGCTTTTGTGCGAGGAAGCTTCTGAGCAGCTGTAGCCTGAGAAAAAAAACAACAAATGGTTGTTGCCGCTGGGGTCAAGGCTGAAGCTCAGCGAGGTTTGGTTGGTGACTGCCAGCAAGCGGTGAAAAGGTTAGCAGTGGAAGAAGTGGCCTGGAGTATGCAATCACAGGTGGGTGTCTGTGTGTTCTGGAAAACAGCTCAGCAGGTTAGAGACCCACTGTAGGGACCAGGATGAGGGAAGGCCCTGATTTTTTTCTGTGTTGCAACTGCTTCACTGACCCGGGGTGATCTGCAGTGGCAAGGGCTCTCCTCTCTGCAGAGACATTGTGGGCCTGAAAAAGTGCTAGGAAACTCTTCTTTTCAATTTGACTGCCATTAAACATTCAAGGGAAAAGAAACCTCTGGGTCTGATGTGGAAATGAAGCTTCAACCTTGCCCTGTGAGCCAAAGAAGGAGCTGGTTAGGAAGCACGACAGACGGGCCGGCTATTGGAAAAGTGGGCAAAATGTTCAGTGTGGGTACAGTCCTTCACACAGAGGGCCATGATCATACTTAGGGTGGCAAAGGACTGCCACCATACCATGACAAAGCTATAAAGGTATAGTATAGCCCTATACCTTACCTGTACCTTACACCTCAGCCTCCTTCCTCTGCGCAGCAGCGGGGCACTGCGGGGCAGTCAGCATTGCTGGGAGAGCCTCATCCATGAAGAGCGCAAAGGCAGCTGCCAGCGCAGATGTTCAGGGGGCTTAGAAATATTTCTGGTAGGATATCCAGAATTAAATTCACATTCTGGAAAAATCAATCAGGATGCCTGGAGGGAGAAAAATCATGCACAGTAACGATCACATTTGCAACCAACCCAATTACTGAAGTAACATTATGGGGAAAACTTCTTATGCTACCTGGGAAATAAATTACTAGATAAACTCCTTCAGCATGAAGCCCCCAAAATGCCTTGATAAAAACACAGACAAAGAAATGTAATGAAGTAATAAATTGAGAATTGGAAGAGGTGCAGGCAGGTAGAGACTGCAGTCATATTGCTCCCAAACATCTGTTGGAACCATGAGCGAAAAAAGGCTGGATGCTGCATGCTTATGGTGGAAAACAAATCCTGGAAACAGAACATTCACCAAACAAAATTAGAAATATTAGTAGGGTTTGTGGCTCACTGCAATGCTTAAGGTTTTTTGTGGTTTGGGGTTTTTTTTTTGAATGTCACATTCCAGTCACATTTCCTCTTCCATTTGTTATCATAACTTTAAAGGGGTATCCTTTTAATTTAACTCTTCCGTGACAACATAGTCTGTAGCAGCAGTATTTTAGCCTTGTAAAAACCTTGGACTGAATTAGC
Organism: Ibidorhyncha struthersii; assembly: GCA_013398815.1. Taxonomy (NCBI): domain Eukaryota; kingdom Metazoa; phylum Chordata; class Aves; order Charadriiformes; family Charadriidae; genus Ibidorhyncha; species Ibidorhyncha struthersii. Next base: position 905,548 of record VZSZ01009680.1, on the reverse strand, counting down.
AATGACAGGCAAATGTCAGCAAGCTCCCGATAAAGAACACCTTTTGGGTAAACATGTCACTGGAAACAAACTGAATGATGTGATGTGCTGCAAAAAAGCACAGATGCCATTCAAGCAAATGAGAAAAGGTACTTTGTGGTACAGCAGGTCCTTTTTTGTCCTCAGCCTTTCTTAGGTAAACTCACTGCGACTGACTTTAAATGTCAGTTGTTAGTTGGATAGCATAGTGCTTTTTTATTTCTTCAGTGACTGTTTTTGATGTCAAGAGCAGCTGTTTTCAGTCTGTTTTCCTAAAAGAAAAAAAAAAGTAGAGCTTAGCATCCAAAAAAATTGGCTTTGTGTGGCTAACCACAAGCAGAGCACATGACTGAGTGCTGCATCTGTTATGTCCCACTTCAGTTCAAACAGTTTGGACAAGAATATTCTGTAAATTTAAAGGGGAAGCCTCAATTTACAGAATACATTTAGAGGTCCTCATCAAAGCAAGCTTCACATTTTACCCACTACCAGCAAAGTAAGAAAATCTGTACTCTGGACAAAGTGAGGTGCAGAATTTACTCCCCTCTGTGTCCTCTCTTTAACCTCAGTGTAAGGGTCAGATTTCCAGGAAATATTTGTAGGTTTTTGGATACAGCTACCTCTAGGGCTGTTTCTGGTAATTTGAAGAAAAGAACTATCAACTAGTTTAAACATCTTAATAGTCACATGCAGAAAGATATGAAGCACTTAAATCCCTAAGGTATCCTTTGTATTTTAGCACCAGTAATAAATTAAATGCTTGAGGAGACTAATCGTTCTTGTTAGTTAGAGTGGATTTTCAAAAAGATTTGAATACCTGCTCCTATAAGGTATCTTGGAATGGCCAGCTATTTAATACTCCTGCCAATGAATGGTTCTGTGCCCTGCAACAAAAGAGAAATGCTTTTTTGCAAACCCTAATCTGAGGCAGTGATTATAAACAATTTCATAGATACTTGAAATTTTCTGACCTGCCCACAGTCACATAATTTCCTCAGCAGCAATGTAAGGTATGCAGCCTACAAAGCCTTTTTTGTGGCCCATCATCTAGTCACAGGCTTTGCTTTTCCTTCTGTTGTACATTATTATCTCTTTACTAGGATAGCATAGTCTTTATTGGTTATAAAGTGCAAGAACAAGACACAAAAATTAGGGTAAAAAGGGACCTCAAGATTCCAAGCTCCTTCCTCAAGACAGGAGAAACTATACAAAAGGAATATGTCCAGTGATTGTATCATGGAATTTGTAAAAGCTTTTATTTTCTCCCTTTTCTTTATACCCTTTTGGGCTTGTCTGGACTAGAAGACAGTTTATGCACTGGAGTTCTAACATGGCTTAACACAAGAGAGAAATATATGTGCACTAGAAAGAGGCTTCATAACTCTTCCTCTAGCTGCAGGACACCTTAACCCTACTAGAGAAAATGCAGATGAGCAATACCTCCTGGAAATTAATATTGGTTTGCATTTGCTTTGGAGCAGTTCTTGTCAGCTTGATGTGCGTTCACTAAAGATGGGCTCATGAATACTGGGGGGCTGCTGATCTGCAACTTCTTTCTATGAAGTAATGTCATTGTCAATTATTTCTAAAGGAAACGGTGCCTCTAAACAAGATTTAAGGGGCAAAGGACACTAAGACCTGGTTTAGACTTTTGGTGGTCTCACCATATAAATACCACAGGACTGAATGTCTTGTGTATGGAAACACAGTCAGCTAGAGACCCTGAAATCCCCCAAATTTCCATGATGAAAACACAAAAAAAATGTAATGAAGTAATAAATCTGTTAGAATTGGAAAAAAACAAACAGTCTGAAAACCCAGATTTGCATTACTCCAAAACATCTGTCTGTGTCATGGGGAAAAAAATGTGACTGAATGCTGTGTGCTGGAGCACTGGAGAGCAAGCATTAAACCAGGGATAAACCCCATCAGAGATCGATGTTGGTCAGGTCAGTAAAATGACAATTCTTATTTTTATAAAGGAGAGCACCTAAATATTAGTTTATTTGCAGTAAAAAGCATACTCTCATGACAAACAGCATTTACCCATAGAGTCTGCAGCTTTGCATGATCACTGTCACAATGCGGAGCAAAGCGTACCTTATGATGGTTTGAAACTGACTGTGCTGTTAATTTGGATGTAAATGCCAAGTGCCCATAGATTTGCTCCTACTTTCATTAAGCTGCCTTGAAAAGTGCAGCCTGGTGCTACCCTGGCAGGCTCATAGAGTGCCACCGCTCCCCTCCATAGAAGCTCAGAGACCAGAGCAAGAGGGCTCAAACCTCTCAGGCTAGTCCTGCAGCCTTCTGTAGCCTTCTCCTCAAACAGTTACTCAGTGAGGATGAATAACTGGACCGTCATCTAGATGCGACTGCAAAGAATAATTAACTACATCTTTAGTACGATTAGTGATCTGTGTATCAGAAGACAATTTGGGTGCAATCCTCGGCTTCTTAAGGTTGACAGGACCTCATCGTATATGTACCTGTACATTTAATCAAAGTGCGTAGCAGAACACGCTCCTCTGCTGTTGCTTTGCTTGTCAAGACTGCAGTCCCCTGAGACAGCAGAGTACGGCAGCTGGCAGAGCCCTTCCACCGCTACAGGAAAAAATGGAAATAAGCCACAGGCAGTCAGCACTCTGGATGGAATGGGTTGGTAGCGGCAAGAATCAATAGTGCTAACGTCATGTCACTTTTGCAAAAGATAGCAAACAGCAAAATGGAAGCATTTATGCTTTTTTTTTTAATTATTCTTTTTACTAAGCTGTATTCTATTTTTCAGGAATGCTGAGTTCAAAACCTGTTTACCTCAGCAGTCATTGCATTGAAAACCAAATTAATATTAAGTATGAAAAAAAAATCCAAATGCAAACCAACTAAAACACATGATACATAGCATGCATGAATATCCTAGGTCAGATATAAGCATATGTACTATACTATCAATCAAGCATATATACTATACTATCAATCAGTGTACAGGCCAGAAGGGAATGCAAAAAGTAAGAATTATATTAGCGTTAAGTGTTTCAGGAAATATTTTTTATTCCTTGCACAAGAAAGAATGATTTATTTTATTGTTTCTTTCAAAGCTTATACTGCTAAAAAAAAAAAATCCCATACATCTATCACTGATTATTCTGCTGTAAAGGCAGAAAAAGAATAATAGAATTAGTCAAAAAACATGTTACACTTAAAGGAGAAAAGGGGGAAAAAAAGTCTTTTTCACACACTATTATCTAAAGAAAGAACAGGTCATCATGACCAAGCCATCTCCTAACTGTCGCAGTCATGGAGCTCACTCATAAAGTGCTGCACATCCCCCTCTCCCTCAAGGAAAATCAAATTTGCACCAAAACAGGACCTTTGCAATCAGCTTCA
>VZSZ01009680.1:870138-896981 GCA_013398815.1 Ibidorhyncha struthersii | reverse complement strand
AAGGCCTCGGCCGGCGGCGGGCCCGGCCGCCCCGCCGCGGGACGGGGTGTCCCGGGAGGCTGGGCCCCGCGGGGCTGGGGATGGGGCTGGGGACACCCGCCGCCCCCCCCGGCCGCCCCAGGGCAGCTGATGCGGCCCGCCTTGAGCGGCGTGCGGGGGGGATAGGTGTGCGGTGGGAGCCCGGAGTCTGTGGGGTGCGACCGGTTCATAGTGGGGTCTGATTTTACCTAAATAATAAAAAAGAAAAAAAGCAGGAAGTGAAATTTTTTTTTCCGTTCTTCAACAGTATCTGCTATTAATGCAACAGTCAAAATTAGTCCATCCTATCTGAAACCTGTCTCTTTCTAAATTAACAATATTTATTTACTATATTGGTTGATGAAAGCATCTCTGCTTGTGTAGGTGTGGGTTAACATCCACCAGTAAATGTCATCTGCAAGTTGTCTAAATATCGCAGAAGGCTTTTTGGAATTTGAAGTAATACTTTGAGTCACCTGATTCCATAAACTTGGCCAGCAGTTCAAAAACTTCCTTTTACTGAGGCAGCTCTCATACAGTACGCTATTTGTGTTGCACTTCTCAGTACTGGAGAAATTCTGCCCCTTGAATGTGTCGAATTTAATGCATAAGTAGCTGTCTCTGTAACCACGTAAGTTGACGATTACTCATGTTTTAGTAGAATTTTTCAGAAGCGGAGAGAAGTTTGGTTTAGGCTTCAAAATCACTTAGGTGGTTTAAGCAGTATTAATATAGTGAAATGTATGTTCTGTTGAGGTTTTAAAATATTGTTGGTGGACTCCGTTTTAATAGGGGTAGTTTCCACAGATTTGTGGGATGTGTGTATGAATAATATGTAACCAACCTTAACTATTGTAGGTAGTTAGAAAAAGAGAATTACTTCTGTGTTCACATATACTACATAATACAGAGTATGCTAAGCAGATACTGTACTAAAACAGTTTACTGTTTCTCTCCTCACTTTGAGGTGCAGTATCCTTATGGGATCCTGCGTTCTGTGCCAAACACACAAAGCCATTTTATTCATAAGTCTGGAAAGTTTAACTTTGCTTTTCTTGAAATAATTTTTTTGAGTCACTATGGCCTCAGACTGAAGGCTGTATAATTTCTAACTTCCTAAGCAGGACTGGCTTGAAATCGGGTGTTGCAAGTTTTTTTCATTCTACACATTGCAAGTTATGGTAATATGCTTTAACTTGAAGGTTAAAACTGGGAAGTTAAATTGGGACGTATATCAGTAAAGACTTGATATTTTATTGTTATTATTTTGATATTCTGCTGAGAGCAGGATTGACGAGAAGTTTACTTTACTTTCTGTGAGCTTCACCCAGGAAATGGGTCCCTCTCTGCGAATTGCCCTTTTTTGGATTATAATTTGTTAAACTTGTGCAAATGTCAGCTATAATAAAGGATAGGGTTTTTTAACAGTGTAAGGGAGTAACTGGCTCAAGAGACAGTTTTTAGGAGCTCAGCCAATTAACCAGTCACCATTTCACTTGGAAAGTAAATTTTGTTTTTTAAATTGTAAACAAACTTCTTGCCTTCTGCTTGCACTCCTTCCAAAGTAGCCTATTTTTATAAGAAATATGCAAAGTGTATTTGTATTGTAAGTGAAAACATTAAAAAACCTAAACTATAATTAGTTTATAATCTGGAGTGTGAATTTCCCAAACTTTAATGGTGTCAAATCCTGTATAACTGGTAGGGGCAACTGACAGGCAGGCACAGGCTATTAGTGCTTCCTGAATTAATTGCTGTTTAAACTAGATATACTTTCCAAGGAGGGCTGGGGGAAAATTCAGTCTTGATTTGAACGCTTTCNTTTTTTTTTTTTTTTTTTTTTTAAAAAAAAAAAAAAACATCAACTCTCCTGCTGTTGATGCTTCTTTATTTTGAATCTAAATTTGCCCAGCTTCTGTTTCCAGTTTTATCCATTTGTCTACAAGATTTACAAAGGCTTGTATCAAGGTGTTAGCTTTCCTGGGGAGTGGAGGGGAAATAGGGATTTCTTCCACAGCTACCTTGTAAACCCTGGCCAGTTTTCTTGCCTCCCACTTTGATAAACCACAGCAATTAAGTTCCTAGGGTTTTCCAGTATGAAGATACGGTCTACAGTTGTGTAATCTGCTGGCTCTTCCCTGTGCCATTCAAACTCACTGGATTTCTTACTGAAATAATAAAAACTTTTTGGGGAAAGGACTACTGTTTTCATGCAAAAAGGCATTTACTAATGCTTTCCTAGCATATTTGTTAACTGGCAACTTGCTAGGGAGCCTTTTGTTGAAAAGGGTCAGCGGTGGCTGTGGGCTCTAAGTGCTCTGAACGCTGTGGAGGCTCTGTCTGATGCTGTGAGCTGAGCTAGTGGTCACCATTTCTCCTTTTCCTTCCTTGCTCCTCATCCTGTGCTGTCTGTATATCCCAGGAGCTGACTCCAGCACTTGTCAGGCCTGTCTTTGAGACACTGCAAGTTGCTGAAATAGCAAAAGATTAACTGAACAGAAACAGGGGGCCATTTTCTCCAGTTCTGAAGGTTTGCTCAGAACTGATGCACAAGGTTGGGTGGGGTAGCAAAGTGGGGAGTGGGAGCCTTTCATGGTGAAGGGTGGAAATATAAATGGGAAATGGAGGATCTGAGACTTCTGGTGGCAGTTCCTTGGTTGGCTAGATCCTTACTGTAACTTGGCAGTGAATTTTGTGATTCCTTACAGGCTTGCTCAAGGTCACGTGCTCTAAAAAATGAAGCAAGTGAAAAAACAAATCAAAACAAAAAAAAGGATTGTTTAGAAGATGCTAACTTCCAACGTTTTACAGTAATTTAACTGAACCTGATTTCAGAGGTTGGCAATTTCATCTCCATGTTTAAGAACTGATGCATTAAGATAGATACTTTATTTTGGATGCTTCTTTCAGAAACAGACCTGAGTTACTTATTTCTTATTTTTAACTGTGCATTACAAAAGAATGCAAAAAGTGCCTGAGCCTAAAAGAATAAAGCTTAAAAATTTTTCAAAATTCAGTCACAAAGAAAATACAATGTTGTAAATGTGTTTCTGTGATAGTTGCTTGCAAAAGCCACAGATGAGATTTTCATTCTTGTTTGTTCCTTCGTGACTTCTTTGGCCGTTCCTCTTCTTTCCCCAGTAGAGTTTGCCATGTCCCAGCTTTACTTCTGCTTTTGTTTTGGGGTTTCATTCAATAGGGAGAGCTAGAAATGTCAGGAAGTGATATGCTGACTTTTAAATAATGGCCTTCCTACTTCAGTCTGATTTTTAGAGTTATTTATTGTTTTAAAATGTAGGCAAGTCCTTTTCTTGGAAAGTCTGATATTTTGTCATTTGTGAAGTCCTAATTTCAGAAGGATGATAACAAGTGAAGTTGATAGGTTACATGCACACTGATGGGCAAGGCAGTTCTTGAACCTGAGCTGCTAACATGCAGTGAGGCAAGTATTGATAAGCTTTATGAGGTTAGGTGTCTCTTAGTGCCAATAGCAACAAATTATGTTCTTGATTATTCGATGGTTTGTCTAATTTAAGAACTCATTTATCTGGTTCTGTTTGTAGGACTGGGCCCTTTTTGGTGGGAAGAAGTCCTTTGAGATGGAAGCTTAGACTGAATATTCTGTTCTTAAAAGTATTGCTAAGCTATACCTTTTTTTTTTTTAAACATGGAAATGTTGTTCAAGGCTGTGTCCATCTAATCATGTTGGATTATTTCTTGTGAATGTCACTAATCAGGTGTAGTTGAATTTAGTATGGTTCTTGTGAGGGAAGGTCATGATTTGTATATGAATTTCATGTAGGAAAAAAATGACACATTAGACTTTGAATAAAGATTTCTTTTCTCAAGTGTGTAGCCTTCTTTTCATCTTTCTGTTTGATTCTCTAGTTCTCTTACTAGTGTAAGGCTCCCCCAAAGAAGTCTCACATTTTCATTTGTACCGTTGCAAAGCTGTTTGTTTGTTTGCATTATGAATCAGGCAGAAGCAATTCTTTGTTCTGATTTGCAGCTGGGAAGTGAAGCATCCCGCTGTTCTAAGCCCTCCAAAATACCCAAACTGCGTTCTGCAAGTCTGTATTCTGTATTGTCGTAACTTTGAAAGTAGACTTTCCTAGGAAATTGCATTTTAAGGGCATGTTCAGTTAATAAAACTTAATACATCTGTGAGTTGGACTGAACTTCTACTATGCAGATCACTTTATTCCACTACTTAAATTCAGCCAAGCAAGATGAGTTGATTTATATATGTAGGATGTGATGGAACAAAACTAATTAGGTGAAGTAATAATTTTGATTTTATGGTCTTAATAACATGAAAAGTTGTTTGGTTTTTTAAGCAATAATTAAGTAGATGTGTAAATATTTCCTGGGAGTTTGATTGTTTTGGTTTGGTGGTTTCTTAGTGTTTTTTTTTTTTTAAGGGGCAACAAAATGACTAGAGAAGGTTAAAATGTTTGGTAATGCAAATTTACCACAGATTCTTGACCTATTGATGGAGTGAGATGTTAGGATGAGCAGGAGAACTGATACAATCTTATTTTATTAAGATACAGGTTTTATGTTCTTTTGTCTTTCTGTCTGACCTTATGATCTTTTAAAAGTCCAGTGATAATTGCGGTATGTCATGCTACAGCAATTACTAATGCAAGGCTGCTTCTTGTTTGCCAGCCAGTTTCTGTGCTGAAAAGCTGGTGAGATTCTGTATGATGTTATGCTTGGGTAATGATTCCTCTGACTCAGTTTTTCAAAGTTATTTTAAGCACCTGGGCATTGAGTCATCAGAGACTCATTACCAGAGGTCATAATTTAAAAACCTGATTACAGTAGGTAAAGAAAAGGAAGTCTGGTATCAGATGTCATAAGCTTCATCTGGTTTATAGACTCAGCGATTCAGATTTTAACTCTGGTAGAATTTTTCCATATATCAGTATTATTTCAGCAAGAAGCCTTTACAGTTAACTGTGGCTTTATAGAAGAGCTTACTTTAGTCCATTCTTTCAAGGTTTTCCTCTGAACTGTCTTCCTCTTCTAGAACCTCTGATTTTTCGGGTCTTGAAAAAGCGCCTGAAATATTGAATGTCCACACATGCTTCTGTTTATAAAAACATCCTTATCTGATTAGGATATCTGGCAAATTTCAGAGTTTATAGATTACAAAGGGAAAATGATATGAAAACTTTGTGGTTTTAAATATATGGGTTCCCTCCTGTATTAAATTTACAAGCAATTGCAACATTGACGGTGTTGGAAGCAGTCTTGCAAAACATTACAAAAGCAGGTAATAGAGACTGGAAAATAGTGGGGGTGATTTGCTTCAACCAGCACTGCAGTGGGACAGATCAACATTGAGATATCTGGAATTATTTAAAGTAAATAGCTATTGCAGTGTTCAGCATTTAAAGCTAAACCTCTTCTATTTCAAAGTATGTTTCACAGTTACAAAGTCATGCAGATTCACTTTAAACTTCTCTGAGGGGGCAAAAATCGGAGCTTGTCCTTTTACTTTCTTTAGTTGTATTCCTGCTTTCTCAGCAATTTATGTTTGGAAAGGAACTTCCCAAGTAACACAAAGTTCAAAAAACAAAGCGGTCTTGTGGTAGCCCAATAAGCAAAATTTAAATGCTACTGAAGAGGAAAAAAAAAAATATATGCGTATTGCTTACTTTAAGCTCTGAGCTTTATTGTTTTGTTTTGGTTTTTTTTTTTTTCCAAAGCAGTCTTTCTCTTTGAGCTTCATATAGGTAAGAAACCTCTGTCAAAAAAGACCTAAAATTAAGACCAGAATCATTTAACTTTGACAGGCAGTCCTCTGTGAGACCCATAGTAAGAGCAGAAGGGCAAGAGGGACAACTCATCTTGTAGGGAGCTGCCTTTATGCAGGCTGATCCAGCTGTTGTGTAGTTGTGAGCAGACATTCAGGACATGGCATGGTATGAAGGGCATGTGAGCCATCCTGAGCACTGCTAATAAGAGGGTGCGCGCTCATAGTAAGCGTACTGGATAAAGTCAAACCAGTGACTCTGTGTGAACAATATATTTTGTTGGTAAAAACTCTAATTTCCTCCCATGTTTTAGTGCAGCTGCCCCTTAAAGGAAACCACTGTACAGGAGGGGTTTCCAATGTGCAAAATAGGTGGCTGGAAGGAGGAGGAGGTGGTGGTAGGAAAGTAGGCAGGGCAGCTTGAGGGAGGTCCCTTGGGAGTCCAAGCAAAACAGCTGCTTCTGGGGATGGGCAGCCATGCCTGACCTGGGGTTTCTGCAACTGGGACTTGCCCAGGTAAAATCGTTCAGTCCTACTCTTGTAAAAAGTGGGACTGAAGTACAACTCGTTGACAAGTGTTTTTTTATGACTTGTTGTGTTACTGACTTCTGCTCTGAGTTGCCATCTGCTCCTCCTTGGCAAGGGAACTGTTGTGCTTTTATTTTGTGTATTCATATGCTATCTCTGTTTATACACAGTAGGTTTTGGACTTGCTTTGCTTTTCCTAGCCTTCTGAGACAGAACATTCTCAATGTTCAGCGTAAAAATAAGTTGTCCTCTCAATTCTAACTGAATTCAAGTGTTTGTTTTCCTGGCTGATACAACAAAATGGCTAATTTTCAAGAACAACTATAAAAATTCTCTTTGGATAGCTTTATACTGGTTCTCTTCTATATGAGCATTTTTTTTGTCATGATAATATGGGCAGTTTCCAAAAGAAAGATGGTTGATATAAGGCTATTACATTTATTGTTCCTGCTAGTTCTGATTTAAATCCTGGGATTCTCAGGAGTCTGTACAATTCATCTTTCTGCAGCAGTAAGGCCATGACTGATAAAGTGCTTTATTTTGACTTGCCAACTTCATCAGATTTGAGAATTAAGCTCAAATTTTTTATTTCTTCCACTGCATTAATTCTTTATGGGGGGTTAAGATTTAATTCAGTAGTTGAATATCAAAGTAGCATATGATAATATAATGTAATTGGTGCTTACCTAGTTATAGCGCAGTTCTTTCAACAGTACCATAACTTTTTCCCATAATAGCCCTGTATTTGTCTTCTGAAAATGGTTGTTTATGGAATACGAAATTAAGCATCTTCCTTGCTGCAATTAACTAGACCATATTCTTGGAAGTTTGTAAATGGTTATTGAATTGTAATTTTTATATCAACAGCTCTGTCACATTCTGTCAAGCTGCCAAATTTTGTAGTAATTTGTAAGGAAGCAGCAATTCAAACTTCTTCTGACTTCTATGGTGCTTTCTGTCATTATAAAGGTTGCTGGTACAAGAAAAGTTTGTGTGGTGTCCGATTTAAATAAATTCCTAGATAATGGAGGATGGAGGTTCGTAAAGGAGAAACTTTAAATATTGTATGGCCTAATCTAGCTCTGTCATTCTCTCTCTCTCTTTTTTTTTTTTTAATGTTTCTTTCCAGGCATTCTTTTTTTTTTTGACTGAAAGCAGCATAGGGCAATACTGCTAGTGTGCATGTTTCATTAAATTGCAGGTGACTGATGTCCTGTTCAAGCGCTGGATGTTCTCTGGCCAGGTCTAATGACTGAGCTTTGCTTATTTGAACTGCTGTTTAATGTGCCCAGAATGTAACTTTACAGGGTCTTGTACTTTTCTAAACTGTCAACAGAAAAGCCTAAAATAGCTGTAGGCTTGGGTACATTAGAACCCATAAAAATGGAACTTTTTCCATTTCTAAACTAAAGAAGCTTCATCTGATAAAATGATAATACATTTATGTTGGTATAATAGTTTCCTCATTTCATATAATGAAAGTAAGCATAGAAATGGTTCAGTTATCGGGCTTTCATAAAGTAGTGTTTCTAAAAACGACTAAGAGGTCTCAAAACATTAGTATATTGATTGGTGTTGGTTACTCGAGTAACAGAGAACTTAGCAGAATTCCATGTTGAGGATCTGTTTTGCTGCATTTTAGATTCCTTCCCAGCTGTCTTCAGTTAGCATGCTATTGAGTACTTGTTTTTCTATTAATATTACCTGTGTCTGGGACTTCAAAGTAGCACAGCTATTCCATTCTGTATTTTACAGGTCAAGTTTTATTTGAAGTAGCATCATTTTAACATGCAGGTAGTTTGCTTTGCTAGTTCTTCATTTGCTTCTATGCTGGCCTGTGCAGCTGGTATGTTGAAATGCACAACCAGTAATAGTGAGCCTGAAAAGGCTTGAGGTTCATTAGATACCCTTAGCAAAACTTTGTGCCTCTCCAGTTATTGGGATAATTACTGTTTTTTCTAATCTCTGCTCTCATAGAGGCAGCACTATTGTGTGACTACAAGCTGTCTTAATGAATAGGTCACAGTGTGGTAATTTTCCTGGTGAATGCTGCAGACTTTTTCTGAAACCTTCACCTCTTACCAGCTTTGTTCTTTGGGGACAAGAATGTGAGGGTACAATACTGATGGGCCTAAAGTTTCAGGGGACTCAGCACAGCAGATTTCTGAAACTCACAGTTAAATATTAGTTCAGCAAACGGTTGCAAGTGTTGCAGTTTGATTTCAGAGGCACACTAATGATCTACTCAGAGATTTTAATCACACTTGAGATAAATGTATCCTGCCTAACATCTGTAAATACAAAGCCATTCTGTACATGCTTCAGTTGTATGTCTTGGTGTAACTGTAATTAATCTCAGATTTTAAACAGTTTAATCCCCAGTCTATTTGGGACCTGGAATAGGTTGGTATCCAGAAAGGAAAATGTGGGGAACTCTGGGCACTTGGATGAGTGCAGTAAATTGATTCTGAAAAGGATCTTGTGATATCATTGGCGCTCCTCATTCACGTTTAAAAGTTATGCAGGAGATGATTGTTAATAACTGATACCTGGTTTACAAGTAATGTTTTAAACAAGAAAAAACCCTCAGGTGTTTAACCCAACTGAAAGCTCAGATGTGATTCACAGGAGTATCTGAGTCAGTATTTGGAAACATCTCTAAATCACATGGGTGTCTTGCATGTATTTCTGCAACTGAATTCCCCTTGCTTCTGTACTACTGGGGTTCATTGGGATTCTGTTATTTGGTTCTACAGTGCCCCATAAGTAAGTCTGTATGAACTCCACAAAAGGTAACCAAGCACCTCTTTGAATAGTGCGTGATGGTTCTTTTGAAAGTATCAGAATTTGAATGCTGCTTTTTAAAACTACTGAGCTGCTTATAGTTAATGCAGACTTTGAAATTCTTAAGCACTGTTGTAAACCTGGAAAATACCGCAGTTTCTCTTTGCTTTTATCATGCTTTGTGGCAGCGGATGTCTACCCATCTGATTTGGGAAATCAGACAGAGAGAAGCTATAATTTGTAACAGATCTTAAAGTCTTAAGTTTAAGATCTGTTACATTCTAACATTTTTAAGAGCTCTTAGTCTTACAACTGTTGTAGTCCTCATACTGCATCAATAACTTTCAGTCCTAGGTGCTTGAGCTGAACAAGGGGCCTCCCGATGTGTAGGATTTCACTCGAATGCAAATTAGTGTGCATGCTGCCTGTAATGCTGACCAGGAGCGTGTTTCAGTTTGATTTGGGGTGTGCTGATATTTGCTTACAGGTAGACATCTATAAAGAAGCTCGTGTTCTGTAAATCAAAAATAAGATATGTAACTGAAAATGAGCAGGACTAGCCTGAACAGAGTTCAGGTCATCTTTCCTGAACAGAAAATTATTTTCAGCAAGACAGTGAAGTCCTGTGTGGTAGATCTGAAGAGCTGATCTGTTTCTAGGATCTGAAGAGCTAATCTGTCCTCACTGAGGAAAGCCTGAGTTGCTGAACAAGCTAGTAAATCACTGTCTTTATTACTAGAGAAAACATTTACAAGTCTCTTTAACACTTGAAAACTTGCCTAATCACTTCTTTTTACACAAAATCATACAGAAATGATTTCAAGGTAAGCTTATTACACCTTTATTCTAATTCTAAAAGTGACAGTGGTTTAAGCCACGTGCATGTTGGTGGGAATTGAGTATTTCATTACCATCTCTTGCCCTATAAATGCTTCAAACTTTGTGTTTTGTGCTTTTTGGAAACTATTCATGCTATAACTATTTTCTTGCAATATGAGGTAGGCCTTTTAATCCAGTGTGAATACTTAATTCAATACCTGCCTGGAGTATTGTAGGCACATGCAGCTTCTGAGGCTGAAGAGGAGCTCCCTATTCTGTGTCTCCTCTGTCTGCAAGCATGTTTTACTAGCAGGAAGTAATGATGCAAGTCTTTGTTTCTTAGCTTTTTATTTGTATTTAATTTGCTTCTAATGTGCTTATAGTCAGTGGTGTTGACTTCAAATTACGAGCTGCAGGCTATTGAACTCATTTTAGAGTTGAAAAATTGCTCAGAAGAAAGTGAGCCAGCAGGTCAAGAGACACACTTTCAGTGTGAATTTGTAAAGTAAAGTGAGGATCCAGCAGGTAAAGCTGGTGAGAGAACTTAGAGTAATGATATCTGAATATTGTGACCTCTCCTGCTCCAGAACTGGAGTTCTGGACTTAACTTAGTTTTACTTTTTGGATAAGTTTGTTTTAAGTCTGATGTTGCTGAAAGCAAAACCCAGTTGTGTTAGAAAAGAAATGTAATACTAAAGGGAGGTTTTTATTAAACAAATGAATTTTAATTTTTACTTACTGTTTAATAAAATGATAGTATAAAGCCAGTTTGAAGGGATGGTTCAGTTTCTTCAGGTCAGTAGGTTTTTTTCTAGGCAGAACAAGAACAGTGATGCCTAGCACTATATAAGCAATATATAGTTTTTCCATTTTCTCTGTAGTAGTTAGAAAGATAAGCATTGGATTTTTTCTCCTTTGTAATAAACCTTTATCACTTTTAACTTGCAGTTTCTAGAATAATGTATAATCTCTTGAATTCCTAAGGTAAGACTTCTGTGGGAGTCTGAGGAAACAGTGTCCCTAGTGTCCTCTTATGCTTCCATCTTTAGTTTTTTGTTTGCTTCTTGTGTCTTAGGAGTGCCTGTAAGATGAACGTGTTTAGAGACTTCCTTAGTGTAGGCAAGACAGAAGGTAGCTGCTTTTCCAGGCTGAGAGGCATAGGCACTTGAAGAGCCACTTGATATTTCTGCATAGACTATCCAAATATACACTTAGTCTAGCAGTCTGATACAGTTGTGATAGAGGGACTAAAATGAAGAGGCTTTTTTTTTTTTCTTTTTTAATCATAACCCCACATGTTGCAGCTGCTACAGTGAAAAATCTCTTCAGTCTTGGAGTACTTAATGGTGTTTGGGTGAGCTTGGGTTTCAGGATAAAGGGTGGGGGAAGCATTAAATCTACCTATGATAGCCACTGTTGGACAAACGGTGGTGTCCTCTGTGCTCTGAGGTGGGAAAGAGGTGGGGGGCTCCTGCCTATTTTTCTGAAACATTTCTCTTCCTGCTTTTCTGAGCACTTTGGACATCAGTGGTTTTAAACTTCTCACAGTACCCTTAGTAACATCAACAGTGGGACTTAGTGTGTGTTTTGACTTGCTGAGAGTTTTTTCAAAGATTCGTTGATTAAAAAATGGCGACTTATGTGATCTGTTTGTGAACAGTGAAATGAAACAGTGGTTAAACTGTCGTTAAGAGCCTTGCCTACCCTACCTCCTTGTTTCTGTAGCTTCACTAATGCAATAAGGACAGCTAGGGGTTTAATGCTGACTCTTCAGCTGATAACAAGTCAGATGTCTTGCAGTTGTTCTAAGCAGTAAACTACCTCAAAAATAATATTAGACAGTAATTACAGGGCAAATTGCTGTGAAAGATCAAACAGTACAGAACAGAAAATAGAAAAATCACCTCAAGTTAATTGCCTTTTGTTTGCGAGTATTGCCACTTTTTAGATTAAATGCCTCATTTTGAACCGTTCTTTCGGATGTAATCAAAAGGTACTGCCCATTTCTGAACTAATTTATTTGCAGTGTCATGGTTCAACCCCAGCTGACAACTAAGCACCATGCAGCTGTTTGCTTACTCCTCCCAGCTGGGATGGGGGAGAGAAGTGGAAGAGTAAAAGGGAGAAAATTCATGGGTTGAGATGAACACAGTTTAATAGGTAAAGCAAAAGCTGCACACACAAGCAAAGCAAAACAAAGGAGTTCATTCACTGTTTCCCATCAGCAGGCAGGTAGGTGTTCAGTCATCTCCAGGAAAACAGGGCTCTGTCACACGTAATGGTTGCTTGGGGTGACAAACACCATAGCTCTGAACATCCCCCCCCTTCCCTTCTTCCCCCAGCTTTATATACTGAGCATGATGTCATATGGTATGGAATATCCCTTTGGTCAGTTGGGGTCAGCTGTCCCGGCAGTGTCCCCTCCCAACTTCTTGCGCACCCCCAGCCTACTCGCTGGTGGAGTGGTGTGAGAAGCAGAAAAGGCCTTGACTCTGTAAGCACTGCTTAGCAATAACTAAAACATGCCTGCATTATCAACACTGTTTTGGTCACAAATCCAAAACATAGCCCCATAGTAGCTACTGAGAAGAAAATTAACTCTAGCCCAGCCAAAACGAGCACGTTTTCCACTCCTTATTCTGTAGCACTTGCATCATGCTCAGGTCCCACATTATTCAATACATCCTCGTTAACCCTCACCACCCTTCCCATCCTTTGATATAATACACAGATATCATCCCTTAGTCTATGGACCACCCCTGTAAAATGTCTTCAAAATGTCCACAAAATTTTATTGAGTTCATTTAATCCATGACTTTGGGCTCCATCTGTTATGGTGATGACTCGGACAGGAGAGATGGTGTGTTGTGTGAAGTTACTGGGCGCCAAAGCCAGCTCAGGTTGGGTCACTGCTGCACTTCCACTGCTTCTTGTAAGACTCGTCCTATTCTGTTTCAGGTGGTTCCTGCTATAGTAATTGCTCTAACATGCAACTCAAATCATGAGTTACAACAATTTAAAGGTATATCCATTACAGTCTCCACCCGTGGTTCCTTTGGGCCAGGTTACAGGGCTTAACATTGCAATGAACTCCTCCCCTTGCTCCTTGTCTGGCTAGCAACAAGGGGTTCCTGCTATAGTAATTCTATAACATGCAACTCAAATCTAGGTTTACAACAATTTAAAGGTATTTCCAGTACAATGTTTACCCCGGGTCGCTTTGGACCAGACCACAGGGTTTAACATTGCAATGAACTACTCCCCTTGTCCCTGCTCTGGCTTGGACTTATCCACAGACTGCAGTCCCTTAGGGGTGTACCTGCTCCAAGTGGAGCCTTATCTATGAGGCACAGTCTCTCTGGGGAGTACACCTGCTGTGGCATAGACTTATCCACAACCACGGTTGCTTTGAGGTGCATCTGTTTCAGTGTGGCTTTATCCATGGGCCACAATACCTTCAGAGGTATGCCTGCTGCAGCATGGCCTTGCCCACTGCCATGGTCCCTTCAGGAGTCACCCTGTTCCAACAGGCCTTACCCATGGCTGCAGTCCCTCCAGGAGTCTACTTGCTCTGTCATGGGCTTATCCATGGCCACATGCTTTGAAGTGCTTCAACATGACCTCATGCACAGCCACTGATGCTTCAAGGTGTATGTTCTCCAGAGTGGAGTTATCCTTGGGCCACAATCCCACAATACCTGCTGCGCCACAGACATATCCATGGCCACAGACACTTTCAGATATACCTGCCGTGGTATGGACTTATCCACGGCCACAGACACTTTGGGGTGTCCTGCTCCTACGTGGGCTCATCCACAGGTCACAGTCCCTTCGACTTGAGTTGACACTGGAGTTCCAGCCTGTCCAGTACAGTGGCACAGAAAGAGCAGCGATGCCCTGGCCATCTGCCAGCCCAGGCGCATGGCCACTGCTATTATCAAAATGTTCCCAGGCACAGTAGAGTAAGATGATAAGCAGTACAGCAAGCAGCAAAAGCAAAAAAGCAGCCACTAATGAGCACTAGACTCTGATATACAGTGAGGCAAGTGAGCCCAATGGCAAGCACAGAAGCCTGTCAATTAATAGCTAAACAGCAATAACAGCTATAAACTTGATCTAGCACATTCCAATCAAATCTGTCATTATATGGAACGCTTCGAGCCCTGTGTTGGGTGCCAAAAATGACTGTTGTGTTTTAACCCCAGCTGACAACTAGGCACCATGCAGCCACTTACTCCCCTTGGTTGGGATGGGGGAGAGAAGCGGAAGAGTAGAAGTAAGAAAACTCGTGGGTTGAGATGAACACAGTTTAATAGGCAAAGCAAAAGCCGTGCATGCAAGCAAAGCAAAACAAGGAATTCATTCACGGCTTCCCATTGGCAGACAAGTGTTCAGCCTTCTCTAGGAAAGCAGGGCTCAATCATATGTAATGGTTGCTTGGGATGACAAACGTCATAACTCCAAACGTCCTCCCCTTCCTTCTTCCCCCAGCTTTATTGCTGAGCATGACATCATGTGGTATGGAGTATCCTCGTGGTCAGCTGGGGTCAGCTGTCCTGGCTGTGTCCCCTCCCAACTTCTTGTGTACCCCCAGCCTACTCACTGGTGGGGTGGTGTGAGAAGCAGAAAAGGCCTTGAATCTGTAAGCACTGCTCAGCAATAACCAAAACATGCCTGTGTTATCAACACTGGTTTTATCACAAATCCAAAACATCTTCCCAGAAGCTAGTATGGGGCTAAAATTAACTCTATCCCAGCCAAAACAAGTACATGCAGCTAAGTTTTTGTCTTTATTCTTTTCTTTCTGCTTCCTCAATTTCTCTAATCCTGGATTCCCAACCTGTATCCCAGGTATGCTATTTCTATTTTGTTGTCTTAGAATTGCCCTGTAGAATGAATATTTTGTTTCTAAAAACAATATTGGTGGGAAAAGCAATTCTGAAAAAAACAAACAAAAGAAGTTCCCCCAAAGTTGCCACTAAACAGAAAAAAACCCCACCAAACCCACATCCAAAAAACTTGTAGTAGAGAATGAATAAAAGAGAAGACAGAAATGCGTTTTACTGGTTTGTGCTTCCAGGTGAGATCAACGTATTGCTTATCAGTGTCTCACAGGCAGCTGTTTTCAAAGGTCTGTGCTTACTAGACCTACTGAAGAGTATTTGTACTAATTGATGGAGGCCTTTCTGAAGCTTATTCATAACAAAAATGTTACTGAAGTTATTTGAGGTGACCAAAAGCCCTTTGTTATTCTTTCCAGCTAAAAGTTTAAGCTGCTGTCCTAGAAGAGAAGTTCAAGTCTGCTAAGTGTCAATGCTGTTTTTAAAGGACTTGACTTGTAAAGAACAGTCCTGGCTCAAAAAAAAAAAAAGCTGATGCTAACGATTAACTTTTTTTTTTTTTTAAGACATTTTACCAGGCTTCTCAAGTTATGGTTTCTGGTTCTCTAGTGGGGTGCAGGTTTCTTTGAAAAGATTTATTTGTCCTGTTTGCTTTCCAAAACAGAAATACAGACTTTGATCCTCTTCCTGTGAATCTGGGAACTGCTGCCACCAACAATAGGACAGGAAATTGGAGGTGAAGCATGAACCTGGAAAGTGTTGCCATCCTTACTGCTGTGATACAGCAGTTGTCTTTCTGAGACAGTGGCACCAAGCAAATTAAACCCTATCCCTTGCAAAGATTGCTGCTGGATGGCTGAAGTACTGAACTGCTGAAGCGCTAACTACTGAAAGGAAGGCATGAGTTTATTATGGGAATTTCATGCTATGAACCTTTTATGGGTATTTCCTATGTACTATCTGCCACTGCCAGCTGTCCAAGAGAAGCAGTTGTGGCACAAGTTTCCCAGACTTTAAAACATGGCTGAAACAGATGAATCTATGGCATAACACAAGAGCTTTTTCTGATACAATGAAGTCCTGTCCTTAGGGAGAGTGTTTTCAAAGGTGTGTCCAGTTTTTGAGTGGCTTCTCCAATTTTAGTGCTATAAAGCATACTTTCATTGAAATGCAGCAGTTCTCTGTCAGGGAGTCCAGCATTACAAAAACATTTTGCTTCAGAAGTGTGAACTTAGAGTGATTACTGGGTTTTGATTATGTGGGCCATTAATCATTCTTATCAACAGAGCTGTAGACAGGGAAGCTATTATAAAAGCTGCTGTGAGCACAACTGATGTGCATTAGCTGTTAGCCTGTATGCTCCTGGCTAGTGTGGACTGCACAGTGGTTTTCATTGTCCTACTTCTCCATGAAAGATCTAGCCTGCTACAGGTGAACTGTAATGTGGTCAAGTGTGTGCCTGTGCACATCAGGATTGTCAGGACTGGGGGTAAGTTGCTTTTCCGTCTAAGCCTAGCATCTCTTGAGCGAAACATCTTAGAAAAAGCAGAAAGATTCTTCTTATGAGAAATAGGTGCTTCTGTTGCTTTATCACCTCTTTCAAGATTCGGGGGGAAATACAGCAGAGCTAGTCCATCAGGATGTCTATGGAGATCTTGGATAATCTTCTAGTAACTGAGTGTACTGATAATGTAATTCTTCATTAGAATTTTATTTTAATGACTCTTTGTAGCCAGCTTCCTTCCCACTTACTAACACTGAAAATTATGGATTTACTTTCTATTTTCCTCTCTGTATTACAATCTAAATGACTGTACCCATACTGCTGAAAAGCTCATTTTCCTTTAATAAGAAGGAGTTCTTACTGGTTTCCCCCTGTCATCAACTTGTAGAGAAAACTGCTGTCTCCCTCTCATTCTGGAGAAACTGCAATATACACCAGAGCTGCAGAGATGCTGGGGATTAGAGACCCCTTTTCTCCTTGGCTTGCATTGTGCTGGGGCTCTGCTTAATCTGTGCTGGCCTTTTCTCATGTGAGGGAGCAGGAGAGGGGAATGTCAGGATGTGTTACAAAGTCCCAGTGGAGGTGCAAGAAGCTCTGCTCCCACATGAGCAAAGGTGTACAGTACAATGACCAGGTCTGCTTTCTGGTCAATGAAATCTGTTTAAACTTTTTGGGTTAGCAGTCTTTTTTATCAAAGGATCTGACAAAACAGCTTCAGAATCCAGAACCCATTGGATCTTGAGGGCAGGGGAGAGGAGAGAAGTATGTATAGCCAGTAAAAGAAATTAATATTCTTATACCTAATAGATTGATTACTGCAAATATGTAAAACAAGGAAGAATTGTTATTCTGTAAATGAAGCAATGGTCTTTATTCTTCTAATGAAATGTTTGAATTTCTGAAGTTCATGTAGTTCTTGGATTGCTTGATCCTTTTACATATGATATAAATATGAAGCACAACAGTTACTGTTACAAGTCTTGGGTGGTTTTTTGTTTTTGTTTTTAAACCTGTGTTTTGAAGAAGCTGCCTTAGTGGTGGTCCTTCTGTGATCTTTGGAATCTGTCAGGGATTCCCATCTTATAAATATTCAAAATGTCCATAAGCTTAGACCTAATATTTGATTGCAGTGCCAAGGAGCAAAAATCGTTTTCTTGTTAGATGCTTTCTTCTCTCCATGCCCTTATGCTATTTTGCATAAGTGGCAAATATCTAACTCTAAGCCATAACTGCTACTTGGATGTAATATTTGTGGCCAGTAAGTAGGAAAAAGTTTATTGCAAAACCGAACTACTTTCCTTTTTATAGTATTTTTGGAATTGATTCTTAAAAATTTAAATAGGGTTGGGGCTGATGCCTCTGCCCGAGGAAAGGCTGGAGGGTTTTCCATTGTTAACAATGCACTTACTAAATTGAGGGAAAACATTTAGTCAGTTTCACTTACTTTGGAACTGGTTGAGTTTATATTATTTTTCCCATTGAATCTCAATAGTAGGAGGGTAGTGTTAAAGCTTACTTGCCAGGAGTTCTTAGGGACTGAATTCCCAAACTAGGCAAATGAGCCCAGCAATGCAAGTGAAATGGAGAGTGCCAGCAAAAAAAATCTGGGCAATGTATTTGAGATGTCAATATATGGATCAGGTTACAGATGTACCTCAAATGCTTAACACTGTAACAATCCATTTCTGTAGTATTGCAAATCTTTATTTTCAATTTCTTAAACTGCAGTAAGGCAAAAGTTATTGGATGAATTTGTAATTTTTCCCCTTCTTTTACTTTTTTTTCCACAACTTTTGAAACAGGCATCCAGAGCAGGTAGTCTTAGCACAATGACTATTAAACTCTGTGTATCTCTCTTGGTCTTTCCTTCCCTACAAGCTGAATACTTCCAGATTTTTCCAAGTAGCTTTATTTCCCAGCTACATCTGGAGAACCTAGTTGTTGTCTTATTATACATAAATATATCTCACCTTTCCAGTCTGGTCATTACTGTGGGATGTTTTGCCAGTTTTCTGGAAGGCTGGTAAAATCTGCCCTTGTCCTGGTGAACTCTCATCATTCCTGTGATTAAAAGCGAGAACTGAATACTGTGGTGTATTACTTGAAGAAGGCTAAGAAGGCTCCCTGGTTAAGAAAGCTGTTTTCCCCGCAGTTCAGATGCCTAGCATCTGAGCATTGTTAAATTGACTTGCAGGAACTGGATAAATATTGGTAACCTGCTGTAGAAAGGACATGTTCAACACCTTCATCTACTACTGTTGAGGAGAGAGGCCTGGAGGGTGGTGCTTTTTACACCCCTACTTAAAGTGTTCTTGTATTTCAAAAGGTATGCTGCTTATCTTCAATTTACTTTTTAAGGAAAGTAAAGCAGCTTGTTCTTATATTTGCATGGAGGCCTGATTTTCTGCTGGAAGGAAAGCAGTCATTGTTATTGAAAACAGTTTTCTCCTCTTCATCTTGGTTTTGCATGGCATAATCTGGAAGTGCTGAAAGCCTCCGTTCTAAGGGGAAAGCTGTCATGCAAAGAAGCATTCAGAGTGCTTGGGACGCATGTTTTTCTGCAATGTTGTGCTTCTCCAGTGGAGATTTGTTGTGCACATGGTTCAGGATTAGCTTTGTCAGCTGAATTACAACATATGTGTGTTTTCCCGGCTCTGTTTTTATTTACACTGAAGTGAAGTATCTCTTCACCAGCCAAAAGTATTTCCGTGTGATAATCATGCAACTCAGGTGTAGGGGAGGGAAGCTGTGTTTTTTCTGGTTTTATGTCAGAAGACGGGATGTCTAGGTGGGGATCATAACAACCTGCAATTCTGAGACAGATGGTGAATGTCTGTCTCCTGGTGGGGTTTTTTTCCTATCATGTAACCTGCATTCAACAGAAATCATGATTTTACTGTCATCTTTATGGCAGAAACAATTAGGGTTTGTTTGGCTGGTTGTTTTTTTTTCTTCCCTCTGACCTCCAAGTACAAGAAAGACTTCATTGCTGTACACACTGTCTGACGTTATTAGTAACACAAATATAAAACTGGTTTTCTTGGATTTACTTTTTAATCTGCAGGAACAAAGCCCACTGCTGTATGTATGAGCTGAGGTAACTAAAGCATGTCTTCCTGGTAAAGATGAGACCATAGCCTTGCCTCTTTCACAGGCGCTAGGGAAGTTGGTGTGTTTCCTGAAGTAAACTTTCTGCTGCTCCTAATCCTGTATGAGCTGGAGAAATAAGGGCTACAATGTAATCTATATTGAGTATTGATATTTTTGTTATAACTGTCAGTTAAAATCTGTCCTTTTTCTGTTTGCCTTTCCTGAGCTGTAGTCTAGCATTCCCTTTTCCTGCTCTTTGATACTTCAGCATTGGCATCAATCAGATAAAATAATGTATTAATTACTTCTGGGGCATTTGGCTAACATAAAGGTTTAAGATGTAAGGAATAAGACTTTTATAAGTTCTAGTAGTGTGATGAATTTTCTTTCAGGGGAAGAGAAGCTTAGATAAAGGTTTTATTGTGCTCAGGTTTAAAGCTTATCTAATATGCTGCTTGAAAAAGTGCTTTGGAAAGCTAAAACTTTGATTCTAGATCTTCCTTTGAGTCAAGGGGAAAATATGTGGTTTCTCTCTGCATCGATTTCATCAGTTTGTAATTCCTGAGAGATTTCTCTACTTTTAGATCAGAAAGGAATTTAATAGAATACAATGAAAAGATGTTTGGGAATATAATCTTAGGCCATGTCACAATTCTTTGTATAAAGAAGCAGAGCTGTTCTTTAAATGTTACGCAAGTTTGTCAGTGTTTCAGGCATAACATTTCTTTATGTACTGTAGTAGCAGAGTCAGTACACAGCAAAGTCTGTGTGTTTAAACACCTAAAAATAAGGTTGGTCTTGTTTCCTTCCCCCCCCTTGTGCCAATATGTAATAGGCCTACTCTCACTGTTTGTGAATTTGCATAGTTCATCCTGAATACAGAGAGCCTTGAAACATAATTTTACGTACTACTTTTTATGTATGGCAGTGGTTATTTAAATCTGCAATTGTTTTTCTTTTTCAGAATTCCTTGCTCTATGAAACCTTTACCCTAATTGGGGTTGGAATATGTCTTGTAGGAGGAAAAAAAAAAAAAAAAAGAAGTATTAATTGGATTGTTTGCTAAAGTTAGAAGCCTTTTCTTCTTCCCCTGGAAAAAGTTGTACAGATAGTTCTGGACATGGCAGACAACAGCCAGTCTTAAATTGTGACGACTCCTGGAAAATAATTATCATCTCTAACAAGCTCCAGAGAACATTTTCATCTTGTAAAGTTTGTGTTAGTGTTCTGTTTGGAGTTCGAATTTAGGAAATGTTAGCTTCCTACATGCTGAGTTGTTCTTTGTACATCCAGCCTTACCCCACTTACTATTTCTGCTACTTAAGAAGTTGTGCTGATACATCCTTCATGAAATCTTCTAAATAAGCTGGAAGGCTCACTGCTATATTCTTTTTCACATACAGGCTCGTGTTATGTATGATTTTGCTGCTGAGCCTGGAAACAATGAGCTGACTGTCAGTGAAGGGGAGATCATCATAATTACCAACCCGGTAAGAAAACTTGAGACGGAATCAAGGCTTCAGTGCACTTTCCTGACCTACTTCTAGCAGATGGAAGAAAAAAGGTGCTAGGTGATATCTGAAAGCCCTGGCTACCCTCCCCTGAAGAATTAGCGAAAAAACTACGTACAAAGAATTTTCTAATAGTTTTGTGGAAACAAATGCAATGAGCAGTTTTGGAGGACAGGGGCTCTCTCAGATTGTGCCTACACACTTAGGAATCTGCTCAGCTTTGTTTCCTTCTAAACAGAGCTGAATGCCAAGGCAGAGGAAGGAGCTAATGATGGTGATAACGTTTACATCTGCATGTGTTGTCTTTTTTTGTGTGCCTAATGTTCCACATCTTGTGTGTGTGTAATCTTCCTGGTGCTTACCACTTGCATTTAAATTTGACATGCCAGCTGCCGCCTTGGTTTTGAGTTTCTTAGTCAATGATTTCAGTATTCCAAGTTTGTTCAAAGAACTTGCAACAAAATTTTGTAGTAAACTGTGTCTCCTTTCATAACTAAAACAATATGGACAAAGTACAGGGAAGGAGTGATGATAATACTATAAAGGAGTTCTTAAATTAATAGTACTTTTAAACACTGTCATTTGATTTGTGTGTACAATTTGATTTTGATTGTGCTTTTATTGTCCTGTATAATTCTTACCCTTGGTAACATGGTAAGTGTTAGCTGATTTTGCTTTTGATTTTGGTGTAGTGATATAGACTTTCCTTTCAAAACACATACAAATGAAAAATACCTGATCATGATGCCAAGTTTTATTTATCTGTTTGTATAGGAAACATGGGTTCTGCAGAATAAACTAATTCTTTGAGGAGCCTAGTCATGTATAATCCTGATAATCTTTAGTTCCACAGAGCTTAGATACGTGAAGCAGGTATTTAATAGAAGCAGCACCCTCTTGGATAGTATGCTGTGCTGTGGCAGAGATAACATTTTAAATGAGTTCAGGAGTTTAACACCGTTTCGCAGAAGTAGGACTAAATAAATAGCTCACTGCTTTTAAGCTAGTTCTTGCTGAGCAAGACATCTGTGTGCTAAGGCAATACATGTAAAACCAAGTAAAACTTTATTTCATGGTGTCCATGATTAAGCTGTGGGATAGATAGCTACAAAGGCTCTTGATCTTTTTTTTATATGATAAGTTTAGAGAGCAATAGTCATGGAAGTCCGTTGATGATTGCTCTTCAGTGCAGCAGTGCAAATGTGACTTCTGGCTCAAGATGTCATTGCTCTTGCAGTTTAACCAAGCTAGGTGAATTTATAACCCGAGATGTGTAGTTGTTTCTGTGTTCTTGAGTGTAAGCTTTTAGGTATATAAGAAAAAGCAAATATAAGTTTGTTATTTCAATAACTGATTGACCTTTACATTTAAAAATCTTGACTATGTAAGCGGACTTCTTACTATGTGCAGGATTACATAAAAATTTCAAGTGAAAGAACAAAATTGTGAATAAACAAATACATCCATTAAAAAGCAAATTAAGAAAACCTGAAACTCAGTAATTGCTGTCTAGCATATGTGGTTCCAATTTGCAGCTGTGAGTTAGCTTGACATGTAACTGTGTGTTCAAGGAACAGCTTGATTTTAAAACAGAACTGGCATATTCCAGATAATGTCCTGGAATTGAATTTGCTTAACTGCAAAGGTTTCTTAATATACGTAGAATATGTGTTTTAAAAACACCAAACAATAACAGGATGCCCCACTGAGATCAGAGCTGAACTGCATTAGTTCTTTCCAAACTAATAGCATGAGAGGTGCCCCTGAAATTAAATGTAAACTAGAAACAGTGGCTCTAGATCTTGCATGGCATGTGTCTCTCTTAATCTTAGATTATCCTTAATATTTTTGTGGGTTACAGCGCCCACTCATCACACACCTCTGCACATTCAATAACTGAAGCTGAGATTTTACAGGTATTACCAATAACTTAATTTCTTGAGTCTTGTTTCTTTATAATCTTTTGATTAAAATTAATGGTTTGGAATTGGCTTACTAGTAGCTGTGTTTTGATGCAGTCTGTGTCTAAACAATTGACTGTGGTTTCACAAATGATCAAAAGTGCTGAAAATCAACCTCTTTCCCCTCATGCTTGATAAATCTAAAGTCCACATTAGCTGTGTGAAACAAGCACAGTCTGTTCTGTTTAAATTAGTATCTGCTGCTTCAGCAGATTTAAGCAAGTTTGTTCGTGGTCTTACAGTCATAACTGTATTTCGAACATTGCATTTGACAGCAAGATAGTGCTTCCTCCTGAGCTGTTTAAAGCATGCTGTGGGATCCATCTAGCAAAACTATTTCTGTTATAACTTCTTTTAGGATGTCGGTGGAGGCTGGTTAGAAGGAAAAAACAGCCAAGGTGAGAGAGGACTTGTTCCAACAGATTACGTTGAGGTAAGTGACTACACTGCTCTGCACTAAGAAAGCAGAACTACTGAAAAAGCCATCCTCTGGTTTGCTGATCAGACTGTAGTGCTCAAACATAAAACTTCTAATGTTAAAGCTTGGAATATATAATCTTATTGTAGCAACTGTAGCTGGTTTTGGAGACCAGTGCAAACAAACAAAAAAAAAGCTACTCTGCTTCCTAGTGGTTTCCCAGGAAATGCAACAGGAGGTTGTCCATAGTAAATACTGGTGATCTGCAGAACATCAGCTATTTTGAGTCTGCTTTTGGTTTTGGGGGTCTTATCCAGTAATTGTTTTGTTTTCCTGTCTGAAGATACAGATATGGAAGTGAAATGGGTAATGTAAGTTTACACAGGTGTTGCTGATTTGCCACATGCTCATAAATCTCTGGAATGGAACCCCGTTTCTGGGGCTTAGGGTATGGGATCCCAAATCCAGGGACTACTCAGTTTATCTTCTTCCTGAGGGCCTTTGTTGTCTCTTCAGTGTGTGTTGATCTTCTCTTTGTTTAAGGACTGGTGGTATGGGGGTAGGGATGGAATGGGGATCTCAATGCAAAGGCTAGAATCCAGTTCACTCTCAGAGGGCCCAGTGTCTGTATGTTTGCAGGTTGCCAGTTAGGTGAAGACTCTAGGTGTAATTTCTGCAGCCTCCTCTTAAGGCATGTGCCTCCCCTCCTTCACCAGTACTGTGTTTATTAAAAAAAAAAAATTTTAAAAATTTTAAAAATTTAAAAAAAAAAATGGGGACACACACACACAATGCTGGTTCACATGACGTTTTTGTGTCTTCAATTGGCTAGCTCATGGTGTAGTAGCTTTTGGCTCTCCAAACTTGCTGTCCCAAACGGATCCTCTGAGTATTGAGTTCCCAGTCTCCAAGCAGTAATGTTAACAACCTTGTTAATCCCTAAGGAATTTATAGATAGGTGTCCACTGCTATGGCAGTCTTACGTGTTACGCTGTTATAATGAAAACCTGTTGTGGAAGTAAATCCTCCAGGTTATCACATCAGTTTCTTGTAAAAGGTTCTATTAAATTTGAATTAAAAAAGTGTATATGCAACCATCTTAGTCTAGCGACATGAATGTTAGGATGATTATATATGCCAAACAGCATAATTTGATTAATGGAAGCATGAAAAATCTTTTGCAACTTTTTCCATTTCAGATTTTAACCGAAGGTGCAAAAGATGGAATTAGCTGCGGTAACTCATTAGCTGACCAAGCCTTTTTTGATTCCCTTTCTTCAAATACAGCTCAGACCAACTCTGCTGCAAAAAGCAGTAATCAGGTATGTCTCACAGTTTTTCAGGCACAGTGAGCATGGCACATTTTGTTGACATAACTGCTTGCACTCTTCAGGTGTGCTGTACTCTATTTGTGAACTCTCATAAATGTACTAATTAAAGTAACTCTGTTTTCATTAGGGAACAGTTTTGTTGACTATTAGTGATATGTGTGACTGTTCAGATACTGTGTTCTAACACTTTCAGAAATACAGCATTTTTATTCTTTCCAGTCTGCAATCATATAAATCTGTGACTTCCTCAATCTCTGTACCTCAGTTCTGTGTAAGTGCACTCTTAGCAAATTTACTTTATTTTCAAGTTACTTGTGTTATTATGCTAACCTCTTTAAGGACCCAAAGCTTTCTTTTGTTTAAAATGAGTGGTCTATGCATCATCAGCCAGAGTAAACGGTTATATATATTTTTCAGAATTTTTGAGTAAGAGTTGTTTCTTTGATTAAAAAAGCTGAAGCAGGTTCATGCATTGTCCGCAGTCAGTTGGAGACAAGGCTGACTTTGGTTTTGCTGGAAGAATTTTTTTTTTTCTCCCTCTATTCATAACTTTTTACCTGGTGTGTCTGTTCATTAAGCAGGAAGTACTTAGTTTCTGAGGACATACATTATCTTAAACACAAGCTGTTTATTGTGGTCTACAGACTGCTGCATGGCCCGTGTGTAGGAACAGTTAAACAATTTGAAGTCTACAGGTCAACAGAAGTACAAAATCTGCTTTTTCCAACAGCAGTGTGCAAAGGTCTGTGTTGGAAAGTAAATGCTTTACTTATTGTAGCAGCTGGGGACACCCACGTGGTCTGTGGGTCAGTTAAATAGCAGTTATTAGTTTTCTTAATTGTAACTTGCACCACAGGACTTTGACATGAAGTGACATCTCTTAAAAACTGTACGTGGGGCATTTTTGTATGACAGTGAATGTAACAGTTCATTGACTGTGTAGTGTTTTATTTGTGCTTCCTTGTATTCAGCCAGGTAATGCCAGGATTGTAATTCTGTGATCACATGTATAGTGAGAACTTCAGATCTCACTGTGGCTGTCTCAATGTTTATAATTAAATATCTTTTTTTATTGATGCCCAATTAATATTTAGGCTAAACACAGAACTCTGAAAACACCTCATGATTTTTTCATGTTAGACTGAGCCAAAAGCATTGATTTTCAGGTTCGTTTTCCCTCAGTAAAACTTAATAATTTGAAGGTAGAGTGGGAACCTCATTTCTTCTGCTCTGCCTGTTACTCTTGCGACATTTTTTCCTCCTGTAGTGTTTGTAGCCAAACTTTAATTCCAAGTAAGCTCGAAAAATTTGCAGCAGCTATTTCTGTCAAATCCAAATATTGTATATAACTTAATTTGACCTATGAAGAATTGCTTAGTAAACAAAATGAATATACGTTATTTTGAATGGTGGTAGAGGCATCTATCAGAGGTTGATCTGTGCTTAACACAAGGTACTTGTGCCTGGAGAAGGGAAGAGAAAAGCCCTTGCCTATATAGGAGGAAAGGTTAAAATAAAGGTATCTATTGTTAAGGGTGTTATTATTAAGGGGGTCTACAAGAAAGCTGGAGAGGGACTTTTTACAAGGGCATGTAGTGATAGGATGTGGGGCAATGGCTTCAAACTGGAAGAGGAGAGATTTAGATTAGCTATTAGGAAGAAATTTTTCACTCCGAGGGTGGTGAGGCACTGGAAGAGGTTGCCCAGAGAAGTTGTGGAGACCCCATCCCTGGAAGTGTTCAAGGCCAGGTCGGATGGGGCTTTGAGCAACTTGGTCTAGTGGGAGGTGTCCCTGCCCATGGCAGGGGGGTTGGAACTAGATGATCTTTGAGGTCCCTTCCAACCTAAACCATTCTATGATTCTGTCTTAAATAATAGAGAATGATTATGGCAATCTAGTTTTGGAAGTTGTATTTCTAGAGGAGAGAAAACCTGGGAAATATGGTTACAATACAGTTCACACAGGATCAGCAGTATACTGGCCCTGTAATACATACAAATTGCAGTTTCTTCATAACAAATTTTGGAAAGGAGTAACTTAAGGCAAACGGCTTGTCTCATGTGTTTCAATGCCTTATTCTTATAAGTGTCCTGTTCCTCTCCATTATCCTTCAAATGCTATGTGAGGCAGTTGGGAGAACCAGGGTACCATAGTCTAGTATAGTAAAACTGTACTGCTAACATTAATAGGAGAGAGAGGAGGAGAGCACACACCTGGATGAAGCCAAGGCCATGCAAGTTGCTGGAGGGCGGGTGGGAGGGGGAGGAGCAAATTCC
>VZSZ01009680.1:806552-870052 GCA_013398815.1 Ibidorhyncha struthersii | reverse complement strand
GGGTGGGAGGGGCAGGAGCAAATTCCCTCAGGCTAGTGTGTTTGGGTCTTTTGTTTTCCTGTTTTTGTACAGCAGGAACCATCCTGTTGCATGGTAAGAATTTTGTGTCAAGTTATTTCCATTTTTCTCAAGTTTATTTTTCTTTAACTGAGTTCAGTAACTGCAGTTTAGTTAATGTTTTTCTAGAAAAACAACAGATCTTGATTTGAAGTCTAGTTTCTTCAGCTTCTGACATGTATCTGGTGGTTTAGTCCAGTGGCTTATTGCTAATAGGGATTTAATTTGTATACTAAGCAGTCTGGCTCTACTTCTGGCTGTTTAGGTTAGGGCTTTCTCCCAGATCAGAGAACTCTCCAGTGTATAGTATTTTCTCCTTGCAAAAATTCTATGGCTAATTGTCCCCTTGATTAAGAAATTATGTTTGTTCTATCTATCTGGTGTAAGACAGTTTTTTCCTGACCTCAAAAAAAGTAAAAGCTTTCTTCTCCAGTCTCTTTAATCTTGTGCCTTGTCTGTAAAATGTGTGCACTGCTCCTGTGTACATCACATGATGTCAAACAAGTTTGACATTGCTGTTCTGGTATAGAAAAGCCTGATATAGTGAAAGATTGCATTGACTCCTATAATACTGCATCAGGAGGTTATACTGAGTTGCTGATCCCCTGCATACTGGCTTCTCTTGTAGAGCCACTGCTTCTAAGAGTATGATTTTCTACTTTGTGGGTATGACCCTTCTTCCTAAATGTATTACTCTGCATTTGGTTATTATAACATTTACACTGTTTAATATGAGTTTGCTCAGGCACTTTGGCACTGTGTTCAGCTGCACAGTTGCAAGCAATTGACTTACTCCTTTCAAGTGCCTTAATGAGTGACTCGGTCAATATACAAAGCTCTTCATCTTAAATGAAACTTGTGTGTTCAGGTTATGGAGGGACAAAAAAAAGAGACCAGTTAGGTGTCAATGTAAAGAGAATTGATGCTGGAGGTGGCACAGTAGTAAGAACTAAAATGTTCATAGATGTAGTCTGGTGGACTGAATGAGAAATAGCAGCATTCCTAAATGCTGATACTTTATGCCATCTATCGTATTTTATAGTAACATGGGGGGCTACAAGTTTGTTACAAGAAGACTTTATAAAAGCACTTCTAAATACACAGGATGTTTTGGAATTTTTCTTACTACTACTGTATTGAAGAAATTACTTTCTGTAAACTTTAAATCACTTTAACATTCATGTAATTACACAACATCCCCACCACCCAATTTCAGTAAGCAAGCTGTTTTAATTCTTAGAATTCCTTCCATTCTTTTAACAGTAAGTAAAAAAGCAGGTTGTTCCATAGTCTTTCAGTACCAAGCCTTATGAAAAATAATAGATCTGGCTGAGTGCAAATGGGGGGTGGTGGTGTTTGGTTTTCTTTTTTAAGAGACCAGTTAAACCACAGTGATGTGGTTTAACCCTGGCCAGCAGCTTAGCCCACACAGCTGCTTGCTCACTCACCCACTAATGGGATGGGGGAGAGAATCAGAAGGGTAAAAGTCTTGGAACTTGTGGGTTGGGATAAAGACAGTTTAATAGGTAAAGCAAAAGCCGTGCACACAAGCAAAGCAAAACAAGGAATTCATTCACTCCTTCCCCTTGGCAGGCAGATGCTCAGCCATCTCCAGGAAAGCAGGGCTCCATCATGCATACTGGTTATTTGGGAAGACAAAATGCCATCACTCCAAATGTCCCCCGCTTCCTCCTCCTTCCCCCAGCTTTATATGCTGAGCATGACATCACATGGTATGGAATATCCCTTTGGTCAGTTGGGATCAGCTGTCCCGGCTGTGTACTGTCCCAGCCTTTTGTGCACCCCCAGCCTATCTGCTGCAGAGTGAGAAACAGAGAAGGCCTTGATGCTGTGCAAGCACTGTTCAGCAATAACTAAAACATGCCTGTGTTATCAACACTGTTTGGGTCACAAATCCAAAACATAGCACCATACCAGCTACTCTGAAGAAAATTAACTCTCTCCCAGCCAAACCCACTACAACCAGTTATGCAAACTTTATGTCTATAATGTTTGTCTGTCTTAGTTCAGAACTTTAAAAATAGAACTGGTTAGCCTGTCAGTTTAGCAATGTGTCTCATGGCAATGTGCTTTTGACAGGGCTTTAAAAAATTCCAACAAATGTATTTTTTAGCTTTATGCATTATATTTTTGTTGGCATATTTTCTTGTGTCCTGATAGGTCTGGGGGTACGACTGCTTTTCTTAAGTACCAATGCTGTGTGTAATACAGAACACTAAATCGTTACAGTTTTCCCAGATCAGTTCCTATGCATGCATATCTCTCTCTCTCAAAATACAACTTATTTCCTCCCTCTGTCTACACCCATCCCTTTTTGCTTTCCAGGCAAACAAGAGCTTTTGGTTTCCTACTCTGGAATCCATAACTTTTTTGTGTTGAGAAAACATCATCAGCTCAAACACTGCCCTACTCCCTGTCTGTCCTTTTCTAAGAAGGCTTTTTGTTGATGTTCAGTAAATAATCTCCTGAAAAGTAATTAATAAGCAATAACTAAAACCAGCTGCTTTTACTTGTTTTTCTTCACTGAGAAAATTACAATGATCACAGCAAAACTTTGGTTTTGTACCTTACCTGGATTTGCCACAGATGTAAAGTGACAGTAGAAAAGGGGCACAGAGGTACTTCCTAAGGAGAAAAGAGAATTCTGCATGACCCTCAGCAGCTTGCTCTTCCCCAGTTCATTCCTTGCATCAGTAGCGTCTCAGCAATAGCTGCCTTAGTAAAGCTTGCAGCTGCTCTTTTGAAGAACTACCTATAGAAGATATGGGGAGATGAAAGCAATCAGAGGAAGCAATGAAGCTAATTACACACAAACAAGGGGAAAAAATTACTCAGGGCAACTATTTATACACTCAGAAGAAGAAAAGCAGATAGGAGAACTTAATGTCTGAAAAACCCTTAAAAAAATTATTCAACAAAATACAATTTAGGTAACTCTTAGTTGCCAAAGACGGAGGCTGTTGCATAGCTTTTGTATGGGTCTAGTGGTGTTTTGACCTTGTAGCCCTTGGACAGAGGAAGCAAACGCAGTGAGAAATCTTTCTTCTCTGTCAATCCACTGTTCCTCTGAGCAGCAAATGAGGTTGCTAATTTTAGACTGTCATTTGGAACAACCAGTGAGTTAAGTATATCAGCACGTTTTGTCTGTTTGCTAGAATATATATTCAAGTAAGTTACCTGTAAACTCTTAGGGTGTTAGAATAACACTAGCATTAATGGCACTGAAATGAATATAAATTATGGCAGGTTAAACCAAATAAACATCTTGAAATACACTGAACATGAAATTTCTCATTTCTGATGAAAAAGGAGTGGTGTGTTTTTTCTCTTGTAGTATTTACTTGATGGAGAGTTGCTTCCAGCGGCTGTAGCAAGAATGGATGTCCTGTTTCACAGTTTTAAATAGTGTTTCTCACTGCAGTTGACCAAGAAGTTGTTAGCTTGGTGGCATGTAGAGCCTTCAAAATTAAAGTATGTATGGAAATATAAGCATTAATGTAAAATTCATTCTAAGTAGTCTCCTCCAACTGGGTTTGGGTTTTTTTGGTGATCAAGACTAGTGCTTCTCAAGTCACAGATGTACTTGCATTTATTTTGCACATGTTCCAGGTTCAGAAACTGCTGTTGTAACAGTGATTATCTCTCTCTTCATTCTAAACCCCAACTTGTGGTGGTTTTTCATTTCTCTAACTCAAAAGCTTTTAAAAGTTGTGGACAAATACCAGCTTTCTGTTTTAACAATAGGGTTTGTCTGAGTTATTTAGATTTCATCTAAATTAAATCTAAATTACAACTATATTGGCTCAAACTAGTTCTCCTTATTAAGAAGCTAAAACTTTATCTGCACAGTAGTCTCATTAGTGGTTTGTAAACAAAATGTATGTACAGTTTACCATAATGTAGTCCAGCCTGTGTAACATGCTTGTTTGAACATAGCATAGAAATGCTATAAATTTCAGTGTATTACATATTTTAGTCTGTATGGCTTCTCTTCCCTCTAGAGCTTAAAGTCTAGCCTTTTTTTTTTTCTTCCCCCTCTGGAGCATAACTAGTATTAAAAATGTATGAGTGAAATTGAAGTGGAGTACTGCCTGTCTGTTTCAGGGTGGAAGTGGATCACCAGCTATGTTGACGTAAGAGCTGTAGATGTAGCTTCACAGTATTTAAGATATAAAAATAGTTCTTGTAGCTAACCATAAGCTGCATTTGTACAGGAGTTTGTTCCCTTTTCTTGACACTGATTCTCTAATCACTGCCAAGCCTGCTTCTGCATGAAGATGACTCTATAGCTCTTCTTAGTTCTGGATGAAATAAGTATCCTGAGAGTTTGCATTTTTGTGAATTACACAGTTTGTCAGTTAATTCCAGTGTGACCTTAGTGAATCCACATGTTTTGTGTCTTCAGTTATGTTGTGGGTAGACCAGCAAGGCTCCATGAATAGGTACAGGAAGCAACTAACAGAAACCTCTCATGTTTGTATCATTTTATCCAGTGGTAAGTGTGAAATCACTCAGGATAGTTTCTCTCTCAGTGGAAGGAAGATAAGCTGCTACACAGTTGTTAAAAGATATGAAAATGAATGGACTGTCTGATGTGTAGAGAGCCCCTTCCCGTCAGAAAACTGTGGGACTTCTGTATAAGCAGGATGAATAAATAGTAGTGAAAATACCTGGTTGGTGTGCAGGAGCTGAGGCTCCTCTTAAGTTACCTTTTGTGTAGACATAAGTTGTTGAACGTGCATAAGGTGGACACTAAAGAAGCTTTTCCCAGAGCTTTACTTCATATCTTTTCCACTCTGCAGCTCGGTGTGGGAAAGGCAAATTGTCATGGTTAAATTTGCATACCATAACTCCTCCCCCCAACTGCTATGAGCAGCAATAAATGCTAACATTGAAGAAAATAAATATAGTGCTCTTAATAAGAGTGCACTATTCTACTTATGCGGAAATTTTGACATGAATGTTGTTGCATTCCTGTAACAGTGTTTCCATTCTCTGTCTGCATGTGCAGTAAAGTAGAAGTATTGTCATGGGAAATGTGACTCATTCATGTTTGAGTCCAGTTTGTCTTGTTAAACCAGTATGCTAAATTACCTTATAAAATACGCAGCTACCTTCACCATGGAAGTTACAATTACAATTGTTTATGGATTTTGGAAATTGTTTCCTTGACTAATAAACCTGAACTCTGCATAAATGTATATGTTTGTAAGATTAAGTGTGAAGTTGCTCTATGTGTGCATAAGTAACATCTAGAAGTGCATAGTGCAAAAGATGTCTAAAAAGAAGTACAAGCAAAACTGGTGGGTTAGAACTGTTCAGAAGTAAAAAAACCAACCAACCAAAAAAAAAAACCCCAACAAAAAACACCCAACCAACCAAAAAACCCTACCCCAACCCAGAGTGTTTTGTACTAGTTTGGCTTTCATGATTAGTACCTTCTAGTTCCTGGTACAGATGATGACTGTATAACATCCTTCATTGCTACGTGTAATTTGAAAGCAACTCTTCTCACCCCCCATCTCAATCACAATATTGCATTCAGACCGGTAACAGGAACTTGTGACTAATTCTTGTTT
This sequence comes from Ibidorhyncha struthersii, assembly GCA_013398815.1. Taxonomy (NCBI): domain Eukaryota; kingdom Metazoa; phylum Chordata; class Aves; order Charadriiformes; family Charadriidae; genus Ibidorhyncha; species Ibidorhyncha struthersii. The sequence continues at coordinate 864,395 of VZSZ01009680.1, read as the reverse complement.
AACCGAAGTACCAGGCAGTGACTCCTGTACAGTACTGGAAACAGTGGCTTGCTTGCTTTGAAATGAATCATGTTCATATATTAAAAGGTAACTGTCCAGCATATGACAGTGATTGTACCAATTCCAATTACGGAGCTGTCCTGTGGAATGTTAAGGCTCGGGCAGCAAGTTGTTAAACTGAAGTACTTGGATTGCTCCTCACCTCTTGTCTGTACTCATACCCTCTGGCAAAATCTGACTATCGAAATAGTTTTCCACAATTTGCAGTCTTTGTGTCTTCTTTTTCTTGTAGCTTTGTTTTCATTTGACTTCTTGTTTTGTGAGGTAGCCTTGTGGTCTTGTAGCTTGGCATTGTCTATATTAAGACTATTTTAACTTGCTAATTATGACAGTGTTATCAGCCCTCCTGTGAGTGTTTCTACTTGCACACTTGCAGTGGCATGCATGTGTTGCACGATCACCTTCATCAGAGCAGGGGGCTTACCGCAGTATATAGTTTCCTTTCTGATTTAATTTTTTTGTTGTTGTTGTTCACTGAGCACTTCTTATTTTAAGGTGGAATCATTGGCATTTGTCACTCAAAGTGGTAAACTGAAAAGCCTTAGCCAGTAATAATCTTCAACTCCTCCTCCTCCAAAAAAAAAGACTACAAGGGAAATCCCAGTTCTCTGTTCCCAAACAAAAATACAGAGTGCTTTTCCCAAAAAGGAAGGATAAAGCCTTGTTTAATCTTCTTAGCCTGATCCTGGGATGTCTAGAGAACACTAGAGAGGAACAGGGACTCTTTCTTCCATTTCTGGCATTGCTGTGACTGCTGCTTGGAAAACTATCTGAAATGTCTCATCTGTGTTTCAAGAAACCATTAGGGATTGAAATCAGCTCAAGAGAAGATAAGAATATAAAGAGGTGACTTGATTGCCATTTACATGTGCAGGTGTGGGTAACAAAAACAGAAGCCTGAGAGTGCTCCATTGAATAAATGTATATAGGCTCTTTAGTGGCTGAAAGTTGAAACTAAGCAAACTATAATTTTAAACAAGTAAATCATCTCCTTTAAGCAGTGAGGGTGACAATAGATTTGGGTTTTTCCCTTCCCTCATCCCATCACTGAGAATTCTTTGCTCAAGTCTAAATTATGTATCTTTCTAAAAGACCATTCTGTACTTCAAACGTCTTTTTTAGAGTTGAATCGGGAGTTAAATCCTGGAAATCCTGTGCCTGTGCTGTGCAGAAGCAGTACAGTCTCTAGTTCACTCTGGTTGTGAATAATCTCACAGGTATGAAAATGGGATTGGAAGTGGGAAAAGAGCAAAAAAACTAACTGCTCTGCTTCTTCTGCTCGGGTTTTTTAAGCCCAGCTAGAACTTAACCTGTCTACTGCTGTTAAGGACAGCAAAAAAAGTTTCTATAAATACATTAACAATAAGAGGAGGACTAAGGATAATTTCTGTCCTTCAGTAGGCAGGGGTGGAAACACAGTGACAAAGGATGAGGAAGCGGCTGAGGTACTTAATGCCTTCTTTGCCTCAGTCTTTAACAGTAAGACCAGTTGTTCCCTGAGTAACCAGCCCCTGTGCTAGTAGACAAGGGGCAGGGAGCAGAATGAAGCCCCCATAATCCATGGGGAAATAGTGAGTAACCTGTTTCAGCATCTAGACATATGCAAGTCTATGGGGCCAGATAGGATCCACCCAAGGGTACTGAGGGAGCTGGCAGAAGTGTTCACCAAGCCACTTTCCATCACTTATCAGCTGTCCTGGCTAATGGGGAGGTCCCAGTTGACTGGAGGTTAGCAAATGTGACGCCCGTCCACAAGAAGGGCCGGAAGGAGGATCTGGGGAACTACAGGCCTGTCAATCTGACCTTGGTGCTTGGGAAGGTTATGGAACAGATCATCCTGAGTATCATTACATGGCACATGCTGGACAACCAGGTGATCAGCCCCAGTCAGCATGGGTTCATGAAAGGCAGGTCCTGCTTGACAAACCTGATCTCACAGAATCACAGAACGATGGGGTTGGAAGGGACCTCTGGAGATCATCTAGTCCAACCCCCCTGCCAGAGAAGGTTCACCTAGAGCAGGTTGCACAGGATGGTGTCCAGGTGGGTTTTGAATGTCTCCAGAGTCTGAGACTCCACCCCCTCTCTGGGCAGCCTGTTCCAGTGCTCTCCCACCCTCAAAGTAAGGAAGTTCCTCCTCATGTTTAGATGGAACTTCCTATGTTCAAGTTTGTGCCCGTTACCTCTTGTTCTATCAGTGGGCACCACTGAAAAAAGACTGGTCCCATTCTCATGGGACCCTCCCTTCAAGTATTTATAAGCATTGATAAGATCCCCCCCCAGTCTTATTTTTTCCAGACTAAAAAGACCCAAATCCCTCACCCTTTCCTCATANCCAGGGCAGAGTAGAGGGGGAGGATGACCTCCCTCGACCTGCTGGCCACACTCTTCTTGATGCACCCCAGGATGCCATTGGCCTTCTTGGTCACCAGGGCACATTGCTGACTCATGGTCATCCTGTTGTCCACCAGGACTCCCAGGTCCCTTTCCACAGAGCTGCTCTCCAGAAGGTCAGCCCCTGACCTGTCCTGCTGCATGGGGTTATTCCTTCCCAGCTGCAGTACCCTACACTTGCCCTTGTTGAATTCCATTAGGTTCCTCTCTGCCCAACTCTCCAGCCTGTCCAGGTCATGCTGTATGGCGGCACAGCCTTCTGGCGTGTCAGCCACCCCTCTCAGTTTTGTGTCATTAGCAAACTTGCTGGTGGTACACTCTATCCCTCCATCCAGGTCATTGATGAATATATTGAACAGGACTGAACCCAGTACTGACCCCTGGGGAACACTACTTGTTACAGACCTCCAACTAGACTCTGTGCCACTAATCATGATCCTCTGATCTCTATCTGTCAGTTTTCAATCCACCTCACTATCCATTCATCTAACCTATACTTCCTAAGCTTGCCTGTGAGGTGATGCGGGAGATGGTGTTGAAAGCCTTGGTGAAGTCAAGGTAGACAACACCCACCGTCTTCCCCTCATCATCCAGTCCTGCCATCATAGAAGGCTATTAGATTAGTCAGACATGACTTCCCCTTTGTGAATTCATGTTGACTACTTCTGATAACCTTCTTTTCCTCCAGATGCTTTGAGATGACGCCCAGAAGGAGCTGTTCCATCATCTTTCCAGGGATGGAGGTGAGGCTGACTGGCCTGTAGTTTCCCAGGTCTTCCTTCTTGCCCTTTTTGATGACTGGAGTGACATTGGCTTTTGTCAAGTCCTCAGGCACCTCACCTGTTCTCCAGGACTTTTCAAAGATGATGGAGAGTGGCCCAGCCATGACTTCTGCCAGCTTCCTCAGCACTCACGGGTGCATCCCATCAGGACCCATGGACTTGTGGATATCCAGTTTACTTAACTCATCTCTTACTTGATCCTCTTCAACCAAGGGAAAGCCTTCCTTCCTCCAGACTTTATCTGTTATCTCCTTCTATGACAAGGTGACCCGCTTAGTGGATGAGGGAAAAGCTGTGGGTGTTATTTACCTGGACTTCGATAAAGCTTTTGACACAGTTTCCCACAGCATTCTCCTGGAGAAACTGGCTGCTCATGGCTTGGACGGGTGTACTCTTCGCTGGGTAAAAAACTGGCTGGATGGCCATGCCACCGCCAGTGGTGGCAAATGGACTTAAATCCAGTTGGTGTCTGGTCACAAGTGGTGTTCCCCAGGGCTTGGTACTGGGGCCAGTTCTCTTTAATACTTTTATCAATGAGCTGGATGAGGGGATCGAGTTCCCCCTCAGTAAGTTTGGTGATGACACTAAGTTAGGCGGGAGTGTCAATCTGCTTGAGGGTAGGAAGGCTCTACAGAGATCTGGCGAGGTTGGGTCGATGGGCCGAAGCCAATGGTGTGAAGTTCAACAAGGCCAAGTGCAGGGTCCTGCACTTGGGTCATAACAATCCAATGCAGTGCTACAGGCTTGGGGCGGAGTGGCTGGAAAGCTGCCTGGTGCAGAAGGACCTGGGGGTGTTGGTTGACAGCTGGCTGAATATGAGACTGCAGTGTGCCCAGGTGGCCAAGAAGGCCAATGGCACCCTGGCCTGTATCAGGAATAGCGTGGCCAGCAAGACTAGGGAAGTGATCGTTCCCCCCACTCAGCACTGGTGAAGCCTCACCTTGAGTACTGTGTTCAGTTTTAGGCCCCTCACTATAAGAAAGACATAGAGGTGCTGGAGCATGTCCAGAGAAGGGCAACGAAGCTGGTGAGGGGTCTGGAGAACAAGTCTTATGAGGAGCGGCTGAGGGAACGGGCTTGTTTAGCCTGGAGGAAAGGAGGCTGAGGGGAGACCTTATGGCTCACTACAGCTACCTGAAAGGAGGTTGTAGAGAGGTGGGGGTTGATCCCTTCTCCTTAGTAACAAGCTATAGGACAAGAGGAAATGGCCTCAAGTTACGCCAGGGTAGGTTTAGATTGGATATTAGGAAACATTTCTTCAGAGAGAGGGTTGTTAAGCATTGTAACAGGCTGCCCAGGGAAGTAGTAGAATCACCATCCCTGGAGGTATTTAAAAGACATAGACATGGTGCTGAGGGACATGGTTTAGTGGTGGACTTGGCAGTGTTAGGTTGATGATTGGACTCAATGATCTTAAAGGTCCCTTCCAACCAAAACAATTCTATGATTCATGGTAGTAACTCAGTTCTTCCATTGGTGGTTTGGCTTTTTTCCCCTGCTGAGAAGGACTTGGGGGTACTGGTGGGTGAAAAACCAGACATGAGCTGACAATGTGCGCTCACAGCTCAGAAAGCCAAAAGAAGCATGGCCAGCAGGTCAAGGGTGGTGGTTCTGTCTCTNAGGTTCTGAGGAGACCTTACTGCAGCCTTTCGGTACTCAAAGGGGGCCTACAGGAGAGATGGGGACAGACTTTTTAGCAGGGCTTGTTGTGATAGCATAAGGTGTAATGGCTTTAAACTATAAGAGGGAAGATTTAGACTAGATAAGGAAGAGACTTACAATGGGGGTGGTGAAACACGGGAACAGGTTGCCCAGAGAGATGTTAGATGCCCTATCCCTGGAAACGTTCAAGGTCAGGCTGGACAGGGCTCTGAGCAACCTGATCTACTTGAGGATGTCCCTGCTCATTGCAGGGGAGGTTGGACTAGATGACCTTTAAAGGTCCCTTCCAGCCCACACAATTCTATGATTCTATTCTATGAAAGCAAGGAGTGTCCAGTGGGTGTGCCCTGGCTGTATGTGGTTTGTGAGCAGGCTCCTTTGCAGGGACTACATTATGAAGGGGGCAGTGGGGCTAGGAGTGGAGGTGCTGAATGATGGTTTCCTCTGGAAGGAAGTGAGATGACAGGAGCTTCTGAAGAACAAATGGGTTCCTTGGACAGCATTGCTACTGCCTTCTTGACAGCTGCTTCTGAGGGTCCTCTCTCCTGTTGCTTTCATGTATTTGTCTACAGGAATTTTCTAGTATATGAGTCCATAAGGCTGATTATCTATTAAAGTCTAGCCCATATTCATTCTTGCTTTTCCTAGAGGATTTATTTAAGGAGAATACATGTTTAAATTGTAAATAGAAGAAAGGGCCTGCTTTCAGGAGTTAAAGAAGTGCCCCAGGACCACAATGCTAAGGTAGTGATTTATCAGGAAGAAGGCTTGGGCATAGAATACCATGGACATGGCAGCTACTTCAGTATCTGCTACTGTGTGTGCTTGCTCTATGGTAAATACAGCACAGGGAAGGCAGTTCTGTGATTGCTGCAGAGTAGGCTTTTAGCCCTTCATATTTCTTCCTGGAGGAAAAAAAGCTTGATTTTTAGGGTGAATGTCTATATTCACTTACTTTTTTTCTTTACGTATCTATTCATAGGTTGTTGCCCAAAGAACTTGAGTTGAGCGTGATGTCTGAGTATGCCTAAGGCTTTGTCTCCATGCAAGTAACTAAGGCAGCTATAAAACTGGAGAGGTATGGTCATCCCTGTGACCTGTTCAGCTGAGCTACCATGAGCTAGTGTGGTGAGCAGGACTCGGGAAGTGATCATCCCCCTGTACTCGGCACTGGTGAGACTCCACCTCGAGTACGGTGTTCACTTCTGGCCCCCTCACTACAAGAAAGACATTGAGGTGCTGGAGAATGTCCAGAGAAGGGCAACGAAGCTGGTGAGGGATCTGGGGGACAAGTCTTATGAGGAGCACCTGAGGGAACTGGGGCTGTTTAGCCTGGAGAAGAGGAGGCTGAGGGGAGACCTTATCGCTCTCTACAACTACCTGAAAGGAGGTTGTAGAGAGATGAGGACTGACCTCTTCTCCCTAGTGACAAGTGATAGGACAAGAGGAAATGACCTCAAGTTAAGCCAGGCGAGGTTTAGGTTGGATAATATGAAAATTTTTTTCAGTGAAAGGGTTATCCAGCATTGGAATAGGCCGCCCAGGGAGGTGGTGGGTTCGCCATCCCTGGAGGTGTTTAAACAAAGGGTAGACGTGGTACTTGGGGATATGGTTTAGAAGTGGTTTTGTCAGGTTAGGTTAATGGTTGGACTTGATGATCTTAAAGGTCCCTTCCAACCTTAACGATTCTATGATTCTATGACCCTTGTATTTTCTGTCATTCCTCTGTGCTGCCTGTCTCTTTTCAACCCCTCTTCAGGGAGCATAACACTTCCCATTGCAGCTTTGGCTCTCCTGGACTTCCCTTGGTCTGATGAGACTTACTTTCTCTTCTTGCTGCTTCTGCATGGCTTCTATCTCTGAGTAGATTTCAGAGGGGTATTTGTTATGGTCGGAGGTCGTAATTTTTGATGGTACAGTTACCTAGATCTTTTTAGGTATTCAACTTAGTTTTACCATCTGAACATCATGTTTGGTTTGGCATTTGTCCCTCAGGAGTAGAATGGATCTATTCATACATCAGAAGCATCCATTAATATGAGGAAGGAATCTGCCAGGAACAACTTAGTTGGCCAAGTGGTCAAAAAAAGATTTTTTGAACAGTGCAGAGAGATGCATCAGTGACTTAGCTTTACTGTCTGTGACTTTTTTGATTCTCCAGAAAATAGCAAAGATGTCACTTCTTCCTGTTTAATTCATGATTCATTTGGTGAAGATAGTGACATTCTGCCCCCAAGCCGAGGATTTTCCTGTTCTGGTGGAATTTTTTTTTTTTCTTGTTCAACTATAATTAGATCTTTAAAAACATACTAGGCTTCTCGCCCCCTCCCCCAGGCCCCCACCAGTAATGATCTGTTTCTATAGTGAATTTGAATCTGATCCTAATGGAAGACTCTTAAAATATTTAGTAATGTGTTTTCTCTGTCTGTTCCCCAAATAGGCTTTTTGTGGTGTTTTTTCTCCTAGAACAGTAGGAGCAAGTGAGTCTGTAATAGTCTACAGAAGGGAAAATCAGCCACCTTTAAGGAGTTTATTCTTGAATTTAATCTGAGTGTACTTGTTTGATATTACTTTGAGGAGCAAAGAGATGCGATGTTTCATTTGAAGTTTGATTAGTTTCTTAATTATGCATGGTGTGGCATTTCTTTCTATGCGTTTGTATTTGAGATTGCTCGCATACTTGGATGTTAGGTGTGCTATATCAAGCTATATTGACTAAATAACAACTTCTTGCAAGGACTCTTTGTCTTTTTTGTGCTGACTAAAGGGAGATCAAAGGATTATCAGTTTCAGTTATGGAAAACTAAAGGTGTGAGAACATGTAATATAATCACTCACAAAATACTTGCTGGCTTAATTAGGATTTATTCAACCATAGTTAAGCCACGCAAGTGGCTTCTCATATGGAATTTATCAGCTGCTGAGATCCACAGATCCCTTCTAATAAATGCTGTGTCGTTACTTGGCCCTCCACAGTGCTATGGGACCTTGAGGATGGCAGGCCTGATTCCTGAGCACTTCTCCATGTTTACTGATTTTTGGCTACTAGTTATAAGCATCCATGGTGTGTGTATATGTAAGCAAACATCTGAAGAAAGGTGAAAGGAGATCTGTAAATGCTCAAAGAGATGTGTTCTCTCTCTCTCTCTCTCTCTCTCTCTCTCTCTCTCTCTCTCTCTCTCTATATATATTCCTAACTGATCTCTTACCCTCTTCACAGTGCCTCAGAAAGAAATGTGGACCCTTTGGCTGAAAGAAGCAGAATGGGAATAGCATATCTCACCCCTTTTCTAGCCTGTGGGCAGTACACCTAGGGGCAAGAGCTTATCCCAGAGCTTTCTTGGACACTTCAAAAGCAAAATTTTATGATTTGAATAGTGCTTCTGTATAGGTGCATGGAGGTAAAACAACTGAGAGCACAGTTTACATAATCCATTTCCCCTTGCTGTTCAGCATTTAGTGTATATCAGCAACTGTGTACAAGTTTGATCACTCTTGACAGTCATTCTTTAGTAGTGTACTCTGTGTTAATATTTATGCCTAACCCTTGTTTTGCAGCAAATTTTAAGGTTTCTTTGCCACCCACTCATGCACCAGACTTCACATGAACTACAGAGAAGAGGAAAACTTTACTCAGCCTTTTGGCAATCATCCCACTTCTGGGCTTTCATTTGCTAGTGATCAGCACAACATATATTGCAGAAGTATACGCAAATGAATATTATGCAAACTATTCTTTTCTAGGTGCTCTAAGTTATGTTAGGAGCGAGCATGCTTTCCCATGTGGTTGGGCCCCAGCGTGTATGTTTTCCTTTAGCAAAGATAAGCTCTGACTGATGGCATGTATGTTTTTTTCTCTTTACGTAAACTTGTATCAGGTGAACATCATCGGAAGAGCAGGCTGGTACCTCATAAGCTACCAGCAACTTCTTTGTAATTGCTGAGAGTAGTGTCAGCTGTGTATCAGCTATCCAAGAATTAGGTAGACCTCAATGATACCACTCTCTTAGGGAGTAGTGTTCTTGCATCAGTTTCATCCTCAAAACCAAATCCCCTAAACTATCAATATAGAAGCTGTCCACATAATCTCTCTCACGCCATGAGTTCCTAGAGACCTATTGATTCTAGTGAGTCTTCTGAATGGTGATTTCCCCCTAAATTGGGGGCTTGGTCTTAATTTCCAGATCCTGGGGATTAAGAAGAGGTGTTACATGATACAGATGGCAGATACATGGCAGATTCCTTCCTCATATTAATGGATGCTTCTGATGGATTAATAGATCCATTCTACTCCTGAGGGACAAATGCCAAACCAAATATGATGTTCAGATGGTAAAACTAAGCTGAGTACCTAAAAAGATCTAGGTAACTGTACCATCAAAAATTACATGATACACCTAAACAAGGGGTGTTACATGATATCAATTATACAGATCCAAAGCATTTCAAGTCTTAAAACTTTTATAGTGTCTGTGAAATCTGTCTGTCAGAAAACTTTATTTTAGGAAAAACTAAAGTAAGGGTTCTCATTCCGAAGTAGTATCTCAAAGCTGAAATAAGATAAGAGAATTTTAGTGAACAAAAATGGAGTGTGTGGAGTAGCTGTACTTGTTTTTGTGTATTTTATGTAAGAAACAAACGTAGTCAACATTTTTGAAGAGAACGATCTGTCTTTTAGTGGGAGTTTTACTGAATTTTTGTTACTGGCAGATGTTCTGTGTTTCATGTAAATGTTATAGTTTAATAGCAATTAATTTGTATTAGGCATACATTCTTTGATATGCTGCTTCATGATAAAAATAATGCACTGGCTTCTGTAGGTTTTGAGACAGTTTTACAAAACTATTTCTCCCTCTGCTGAACAAGACAAGCTTTGTAGGCTTTTTTTTGCTTTCCTTCCCCTCTTCCTCCTTCCTCCTCCTACACTTTGGATGTGTGGATTTTGATTTGTGTGCTGGTGCTTTTTTCCTTCTGCTAGCTAGTCTCCGCACTGAGTGCGTGGAGTAGACTGCACTTAACTAGTCAATGCTTTTTTTCAAAGTGTAGCATTAAAATAAAGGAGCTGAGCAGGATGCCAAGCTATTAATCCAATTTACTGACAGATGAACTTGACAAATTGATGCAGTAGTTAGAGACGTGTCTGCTCTACACTCTCACTGAGGTTTCCACCTCCGCAGCAGCATCAGCAGAAGGGTATGCGTGGATTACTTTCACCAGAAGCTTATGCAGAGAGAGTAGATCTACAGGGAAATGCCAGACTGTTCCCTGGCAGATGTTTGTTTCCTGCCCTCGTCTTCAACATGAATGAATTAAGATCTGACAGGGAAGCTGAGCAGGTTGCTGGTCCTAATTCCCTAACTGTCACACCAATAGTGATGGTGTGGGTAGGCAATTTACGATGCTTTTAGTAAGGCCATTAATCTGAGTTTGATAAAATAAATGTTTGGAAAAACCTGATCCTTGACTTCTGAGTTCTTTTTTCTAAATGTGCTAATTAGTCCATGGCTTTATGTAATTAATAGTTCACATGCACCATACTTATGGTGTTGGTGTAAAATAATTATCATGGGTAAGAGTGCTTCCTAACACTGTTGGAACAAATAGTTTAATTTCTCTGAGATGTAACATTCTTATTAGTATGTATTGGTGTCAAGCTGATCAGTTCTTCCAGGTGCTTACTGCATTTAAGAGCTGCATAGCTGGGAACCTAAGATTTGGCAGCTGCTCTGAACTCAAACAAGTGCTGAGTGCAAACTCACAGTCTATCAGGAAGAGATCAAAGACTTCAAGATGAAAGTACATGGTCATTGCTCATTTCTTCAGCAATTTTTTCTTTACTTCTGTCTTTATACAATGTAGGCAAACAATGCCAGTGATCCTTGGTCCAGCTGGAATGTTGGGAAGTCTGGGAACTGGGATAATGGGAACGCTGTTGACAGCTGGGCGACGAAACCTGAAAGTGCAGCTGGCCAGAGAAACAGTGCTTCAAATAACTGGGAGGCAGCAGCAGCATTTGGTCATCCACAGGCATATCAAGGACCAGGTGTGCTAATAATGCTCTTATTTTTGAATACATTAGACTAGGTGGACAGTAGAGGTAAGAATTGCTTAATATTTCTTAACTATAGAATATGGCTTATTTAAAAAGCAAAACAAAACCAGCTTCCTAGTAGCACATTGCCATGTGGGTAAACTGGACACTAAAATAATAGGGTTTTAAATAAAATAAAAAAATAAATTGGATCCACCATAAACAGTCACCTCAAACTTATATGGAAATCTGGCAAGCCAAAGTCTTCTGCATACATCATCTACTCTCGGGCATGTTGTTCAGCTTGCATAACTGGAACTTAACTACCCTTGAATTTGTGCCCTCAGGCCTGTGAAGAGGTAGTCTCTTAAATCCTTAATTTTAGGAAGTGGCTAGCCTTTCAGAAGGCTTCTCTACTTACTTGTAGTAAAGGCCTAAATTAAGAGGAGAACCCCTAACTGGGGAATGCTAATGTGGAGGCTATGGATATGGAACACTACTGAATTCATCTTAACACACCAGCATCTCTTCTTTCTTTTTTCTTTTCTTTTTTTTTTTTTCCCCTCTCCCTCAATGGATTTCTAGTGTAGTGTTTTGCAGGTTGTATTTGGTGGGGATGGTGGTAATTGAGGAGGAATCATAAAATAGAAGGCTGAACTAGCTTTTAATATACTTACCTTGTTGATTATTTGTGTATGAGTGCCGAGGTACCTGCTTCTGCTTTTAAAGAGAAATACTCAACTTTCTCCTTTCCTTACACCCCTGCCCCCTCCTGTACTTCAGCAGCTGCTGATGACGACGATTGGGATGATGATTGGGATGACCCAAAATCAACTTCGCCGTCTTATCTTGGTTACAAGGAGACTGAGGCATCAGAAGCTGGGGGGATCCAGCGTGGAAATTCTCGTGCAGCTGCTATGAAGTTACCACTTAACAAGTAATGGAAAATGCGGGGCAAATGTGTATATATTGAAGAGAATTGGAATTTTTCAAGATGTGTAAATGTGTGACCGTTCAGACTTCTTCAAATATGCAATGTAAATATTACAGTTTGGGGTTAAAAGTGGAGATGGATTTGTAGCTCGGCATTCTCCCTGTGTGATCAGAGAACACAGATCCATGAAATCCTGAAAGTACATGACGAAGCTGTGTAACTTCTGGGGGTGTTGTACAGGCAAATGACAGTTTTGCAAGGTCTGAACTTCTGGACCTGCTGGTCTTTAACTGTCTTTAACACTATGTGTGCTTAGTGAAAATGAAAGGTGATGGATGGCTTGTCCATACAGCAAGACTGATTCAACATGCTGTCCCAGAGTTTGTGAGCAATGAGTTGCTAGGGCTGGGAAAAACTTCTGCTCTTTTGTGTCTGTGCATCACCCAGGTTGATTCTTCAGCCACAGAAAGCTTGATTTTTTTTGATAAAAATCTTAAGATAGCATGAAGCTTTGTCAGGGTTGTATTAGCATAATCTCATTTTACAACTTAATGTTTGTTTATTCTAAAACTACTGTTACTGTGAGAAGCTACTGAGTGGTAATCTGCATGGTAGATAACTAAAATTAACAACTAGTCATGCAGAGACAGTTGATTTTGTTCATCAGCAGAGGCTATGTCCAGTTTTGCAACTGTACCTTTGCATCATTGTGGCATCTACTTGTTGCAAAACCATTTACCATAACCACCATAAACATATCTTGTTTAAGAGTGTTATTTGTAAAGCAGGACTTACTTCACAGACATATGCCTCTGCAAGCAGGCAGTAGGTTGACAGTACTTGGAGGGCTAAGTATCTTCCTAATTAGAAAGAGAACCACCATTTGCTTTTTTGAAGGCTTTTTACACAGACTTTAAGGACATTACAGTCATTTTTGTGTGGTTTTCTTTCTAATTGGTGGATAAATTATTTAACATAACTCATGTTTAGAAGCATTTGATAAATCTGCAGATTGTTGTTCTTTCAGATGATTGAATTCTCATAATCTGAAATGTCAGGATGGTGTGTGCTGTGTGTGTGTGTGTGTGTGCGCGCGCGCGCACGTGCATCTCCAGAGAGGGTGGGCTGCAGGGGAGTGGCAGATGTTACTTTGTGTCCTCCTATTGTGCTCTGCAGCCCACCAGAGGGGAGGTGAGTTAGCTACCTTGCATTGGAAGAAGGGGTGTGTATTACACAAATAAAAGCCCAGGTCGGTAGCTATAGCTTTTCTGCTTTTTCAGGGCAAACTGTTGGTTGTTTAAGTAATCCATATAAATTCTTTTCTATACTTGAGAAGTACTAAGGTGTGTTTCCTATAGTGGCAGGTAATGCAACATATGTAAAAGGACGGAAAATACAGAATAAATTTACCACTTTGTTTTCTTCTAGATTTCCTGGATTTGCAAAACCTGGGATGGAACAGTATCTGTTGGCAAAGCAGCTAGCAAAACCCAAAGAGAAAATTCCCATAATTGTAAGCTGGGGACGTGTGTAGGTTTTGTGTGTGGGTGGTATGGTTTGTTTTGGGGTTGGGTTTTTTTGTGTTTTTTTTTGTTGGTTGGGGTGTTTTTTGTTTTAATCCTCCCCACCCTTCCCTTTTTCCCTAACTTAACTTTTAGCCTCAGGGTTGCTATATGTATTTGGGTCAGAAGAAACTGATACTGAACATATAATTAGAAATAGAACAGTCATAATAAAACTGTGTACCATTGAAGTATTTTAAAGTTGTGGTAGACTACATTTCAGAGTCATATATCATTGAGGGATTTTTCAGGGTCAAGTCTCAACTCCTCCTTTCTTCTAAGTGTGCTGATTTATTTATTTTTTTTTTTTAGCACTATTTTTTTCCTCATGCTGGTCTGCATTACTTTTGATCATGAAAGTAAGCCTTTTTGGGACTGGAAGGGAGAGCAAATGCATTAACTATCTAGAAAACTAATAGACAGTGTATCTAATACATAGGAGTTACATTCATAAAGGTTTGCAATATTCAGTCATGATGGTCAGGTCATCTTCTGATCTAAAAAAACAAACTCTTCTAGATATATGCTGTTCTAGTGAAATGTGGTTGAAGTAGCAATCCCTAGAACTCACCAGTCCTTTGGTATTTGAGAAAAATTGTAAAATACAGAATAACATAAACACAACTGTGATCAATCATCTCTGGTTGTGAGAAACCCCTCTATTTCATGATATCAAGCTCTTGCTGGAATCAATGGAGACTTTCAAGTGAATAGAGAAAGTATTTGTTTCCTTGTTTGCAGCTGGTACAACATGATGTATTTAAAGATAATATTTGCAATTTCTTACAGATTGGTGATTATGGCCCAATGTGGGTTTATCCTACCTCTACATTTGACTGTGTGGTGGCAGATCCAAAAAAAGGTTCTAAAATGTATGGTCTCAAGAGCTACATTGAATATCAACTGACCTGCACTGTAAGTGTATCTGAAACAGGATCTTCTCTCTTGCAAATATGGGTCATTTGTACATAGAAACAATACAGTTTGTGTGACTTGGTAACAGGGTTGTAAGGGTAAGTGGTAGTTGTCACACTTTTTTCCCCAAAGAGTTACGTTCTAGCATTTCAGGTTCTTCTGTAATTACAGATTCAAGGCTCTGAATCATACGTTTTATTTACATTTCATGTATTTACTATTCTGGTCACACTTGTTTCCTGTCCCTATCTGTAGATGCCTGTCAAATTTCAGAGTTTTGTTTCTCTTACAGAACACTAATCGGTCTGTCAACCACAGATACAAGCACTTTGACTGGTTATATGAGCGTCTCCTGGTTAAATTTGGATTAGCCATTCCAATACCATCTCTTCCAGACAAGCAAGTAACAGGTAATTATTCCCAATTGTGAATTCTTTTTTTACAAGGCTCAGTTATTTCTTACCGTTTGTTTTTCCCATGATTTTTAAAGAAGGTATCAAAAAAACCCTAACCTTTCACCATTCAAAATTTATGATGAGTTGTGGTGGCCTATTGATAATAAAATATCAGCACTAAAAGCATCATTTCAGAACTCAGGTTTACTTACCTAGTCCAGTGATTAAAAAAAATAAAATAAAACCAACCAGCCAACCAAAAAAAACCCCCTAGTTACTACAGAAGAGAATATTTATTGTTGGACAGAAGACATAACTACTTATGTTCCATATTTGCTGATTGTCTGGAGAAATGTTTTTTGAGGGGGTGTTTGTGTGTGGGTTAGGTGGGGTGGTGGTGTTTTGTTGTTTTTTTTTTTCTTTTGCATTTGATTGTAAACGTGTTATGTTGTAAAAGCTTTGAAGGAAAGCTCCTGGAGGAAAGGGACCACCCTCTGACAAACGAGGTGGTTTTGCTCACAAGTAAAAAGTTGCAGCTGTTTCTCCAGATGCTCAATTTCACACTTGCTTTAGAAAACACCTTTCATTTGTGTACCATTCTGCTCTGATTTGATGTCAGCTGAGCTTGGCCAAACTGTCTGAAGCTTATGGAAGTGTTTTGTTCTGCCTTCAAGAAAAGTGGGATTGGACCCTTTAAATGCTCATGATGAGTTCAGTCGTTGCAATTCAATATGGCAATGCCTGTGTGTTTTCAGTAGTCTCTGACTTCCTTTCTACAAGGGTGTGCTAGAGTGCATGTGAATAAAAGAATTAGACAGCTATATAGGAGGAAAATGCATTACTTCTACCTATTTCCACTTGTGTGTTTTCTGGTAAGATTTTTACACAGCCTTTAAGACAACAAGCCAAAACCAAACATACAAAAGCCGGCATGTCGCCAACCATGTGGCTGTGGGCATCACTGAAAATGCAGCAGCTCTGCTGGGTTTGAAGAAAGCTAAGCATTGATGCAGATGCTGGGATAAATGCCGAGGAAACTGAAAAGTGAGGAAGCGACTTCCTCCCCTCCCCTTAATCTCAGGTTTAGAATTCACCAGTAGTTTTGCTTAAACATATGCATGTGGACTAAAGGGAAACCACAAGACCTGATGGGATCTCTAGATTTCTTGTAACTGTATTTTAAAAGACCGGAACATTTGGCATCACAGTCAAACCTTGCCTGTGGACTTTGGTCTTCTGGAGTCTAGGGGAGAGGATAACTTGTTTCGTGCAAGCAAACAAAAAAAACCAAACTATGTAGCTTTTTCTTTCTTTTTTTTGAAACACTATGGGAAACTGAAAAAAATACTTATTTGTCATTGTGTTTAGGAGGCTTCTTTCTAAAGACTGTCTCAAAAAGTATTTCTGTGCATTAGTCTTGGAAAAGCAAGACTCTCTGCAAATAGACTGACTTTGCTCAGGATCATGATTTGCTGGTGGTGATATGCCTAATGACCAGCACATAACTTCCATATGTTACTGTTCCTGTTGCCTTGCATTCCTTATGCTGGCAGGAATGCTGCAGAGATTCCACTATAGATTAAGGGTGGAACAAGGTATTACTGCAGCTTATATAACGTCTTTTCCGTAGCAGTTGATTTTGTTTTTTTCCCCCTAGCTAATTTGCAGGAAATGTACCCATATCCAGACTTAATTTTTCACTAGTTGTGTTCTTTACCTGCTAGTCTTACTAGTTTCCGTATTAGCAATTAAAAAAAAAAAAAAACAACAAAAAAAAAAACCACCTCAACTTTGTGGAGCTGCTGCCATAGTAACCATACAGTAGAATTATATTGAAAGAGTACATGCATTCAAGGCTTGTCATTTGTGCTGCTATGGAAATTAGGAGAGTTGGGTGCTGGAGGAATCTCTCATTCCTTTCATGTACATTCTATTCACTATATGCTTTAGAGGCATGACATCATGCATTTTTTTTTAATTGGAAAAGATTCTCTCAAGAAGACACAGTTTGTGATAAAAGTAAAAGGTTCTTGTAAATACACAGTGATGACGCACTATTGGTTTAAAAAAAATGGTTACTTATTTAAACAATTTGTGTTAAAATCTCTTAGCTACCAAAAAATCAGTTAGTCTTACATGTATGTATTCTATACCACTTTTATACATGTGATTTATTGGGATTTTTTGAGGTTTTCCCAACATGTTCACTTAGAAATATATTTATGGGTGGAACTGCTTTTTTAAATCTGCTGTTTGTATCTGAACAGTCTAATTTTAAATGCTTTCTTAGCTAGGACATAACAACTTGGAAAGCAAGTAGTTCCTTTTCCTCACAACATTTTTGAGCCTTACATTCACCAAGGACTTACTAGACTGTATCAGAAAAATGTCTGCGTTCCAAGCCTGTGCCTAGCTTCTCTCTTGGGTCATCTGAATACCTAATTTTTCCATGCAAAATTTTATTAATCTTTTTTTTCCTAAAACTTTATTTGAACTGTGGGTGGGTATTATGTTTTTTTTTAGTATTTCCTGACTATCTTTAAAAGGAGTAGTATTCTTGGTCAGTAACCAATATACTGTAATTAAGGTTTTTCTGATATGTCAGCATAATGTTTTCATTTCCTTCTTGTCAATTCTGAGTTATTAAATGGTTAATAACTCACCAGACGAATTACAGATTCTGTTTTAATTAAACAAAAAAAAAAAAGAAAAGGAAGAAAGCTGAGAGTACTAGAGTAGAAATCTAACAATTGCTGTTCAATGTATAACAGGACGATTTGAAGAAGAATTTATCAAAATGCGTATGGAGAGACTGCAAGCTTGGATGACGAGGATGTGTCGCCATCCTGTTGTCTCAGAAAGCGAAGTTTTCCAGCAATTTCTCAATTTCCGAGATGAGAAGGTAGGAAATAAAGTTCACACACAGACTGAGATTGAGAAATTGCTCCCCAGCACCATCATTCTTCGAACTAAGAGTTCAGCTTTGTAGCCTTCTCATTTGTCTGCCCCCCTGTGGGCAGTAGTGACGAGCTGAAAACTGCTGGGTTTACTAACTTAACTGATTGATCAAAATGAGACATAAAGTTCCTTGTGTGAAATGCAATATGCCATTCCAACAGAGGTGTGGTCTTTAAAGTAGCTTTGTTGCTAGTCTTTTAAGGACAGTTTGTGTTTTCCAGCAGAATGGGAACACATATAACAGCTCTTTTGGCTTTTGCTCTGATCTGTCTCTGTTGGACTTACTAATTACTGTGGTCCTCTGGTACTGCTTTGCTAACAGAATCTACTTTGTAACAGATCTAGGGTGTGTCTGATCCTGTATTATATTTAAAAACACCACACCACACCCCCCCACCCCCCCCCCCAAAAAAAAACCCCAACATCATTTTCACTGGAACGGGTTGTAATAGGATTATGCTGCAGTCTTACCTAACTAGCCCTTTTTTATTCCCATCCCCCCCCAAGCGTTTTCTTATGCTTTTTAAGAGTTTTTAAGTTTTAATACCCTCACCTTCAGTAAATAATTGTTTCTTCATGACTGAGCTCTGGCTCTGTTACTAATTTGCATATCTACTGATGAGGAAATGAACAGGAAAACTCTGCTGCTTTCTCCTCAAAATAGTCATACTTCTAAATACACATAGATTTTGCTGAAAAAGTAAATGATCCTTGGAGGTTTTTAAGACCAGACTGGGTAAAGCCCTGAGGTCACAGCTGACCCTTTTTGAGTAGGAGGTTGGACTAGAAACCTCCTGAGGTCACTTCCAACCAGAATTATTCCATGATCCTGTAAGTAGAGGCTTAATAACGTAGTAAGTAGCAGTCCCAGTGAAGTGGATGGCCAGTGGAGAGTTGTATAATGTGCTAGCTAGTCAGCAATTCTTAGTATCTAACTTATGGACTAGTAGAAACAGAACAGATGTTGCAATACATGTAGAATTTTTCATCTTTTTGTCTGTTCCCACTAAGAACTTAGTATGGCAATTGCATAATAGTCTCATGATCTTCTTGAGTAGTGTCTGGTATCAGCACTATCGTGTGCAGAGACAGCTGAATAAAATTGCTCTTATGCTGTATTTATTTCAGTAATACATGAGAAGGGTCTGTTTACCCAAGAATCTAGAAAACAAAGTGCACAAGGAGGAGGGGGGGAGCTTTAAGAAACCTTGGCCCCACTGAAACTGTCATTTAAAAGGTTTTAATTTATGGGTGGTCTATTGGTTAACTGTTCTCCTAAGCATTTAATTCACTGCTTAAGTACATGCCTTTAAAGATGCATGAACAGTGGCGGTCAAACTCTGTCTCTCTTTTTTTTTTTTTTTTTTTTTTTTCTTTCTTTCCTTAAGGAGTGGAAAACTGGAAAGCGGAAGGCAGAAAAAGATGAAACTGTGGGAGTCCTGATCTTTTCTACAATGGAACCAGAAGCTCCTGACTTGGACATGGTAGAAATGTAAGGTGGTTTCTTTTTGCATGGACATTATGCATCTGAGTATACAACAGATACTGAGCTAATATAAAACTAGTATAGTAAGCGTGCACATACATTCATGGATTTGAAAAAGTATTCATCAAGGCAGAGCTGAAAAATTGTTTGAATACAAGATTTTCATATCAACCCCTTCGAAACTTGGTGGAACTCCACGTGATGCCTCTTTGACGTCAGTGGCTGAATACTGATCCTAAAAAGATTTATACAAAACTAGTTGACAAGATAGAGTACTGGCAAATCCTATGGAGTTATGTTTTATATTGCTATGGAAGTATATTTTGATCTTTAATCCTTCAATTGTGAACAGTTCCAAAGTGTGCTAGACTTCACAATAGCTTAGGTAACTATCAGTGGACCATCAAGGAAAACAGTGTTTCTGTAAAATATTTGTGTATAATGCGCACACACAGTATGATTCTAATATCTGGAATCCATGGAAAGCTATTAAGAAGAAAAAGTGACTTAAATTATCAAATTTCATTTTAAACAGTTTACTACATTTTGGGTGTATCCTTCTGGAAGTGCAAATGGATATATTTATTTTATATGTGTATGTTATATATACATGTACTTTTTTATGTATAGTTCTCTTGGTGGTCGACCTTTGGGTTTCAAGAGTGAAAGACTGGATTTACTCTGCAGCCTTTATTTCACTCTTTTAGGCTTAATCATTTCTGTTAGAAGACAT
This sequence comes from Ibidorhyncha struthersii, assembly GCA_013398815.1. Taxonomy (NCBI): domain Eukaryota; kingdom Metazoa; phylum Chordata; class Aves; order Charadriiformes; family Charadriidae; genus Ibidorhyncha; species Ibidorhyncha struthersii. Next base: position 844,483 of record VZSZ01009680.1, on the reverse strand, counting down.
GTAGTATGCATGACGTGCTTTGCTTGGTGTTGTAGAACGTAGAAACTTGGATAATGTTTTGTGTCTGAAACTGGATAAATGATAGAATTGTTTATAGTAGCAAAGCAGTAGCGTTCCTACACCTGGAAATATCCCAGCATAGGCTTTATCCAAGGGATACAGTGCATGTTAAGATGCATATAATAGCTGTGTGGTAGCAGTTCTCTACTATTAAAAAAGATGGACATTTTTAGGTCACTTCCACTTCAAACACGAGGATTTCAAACTTTACTACTTTTCTTAAGTGATGTGTTTTTTATATATATACCAGTGGTATAAAAGCCGAAGGGGTGAAACAGAGGGAGGATTTTGTTCATAGGGTGCAGAGAGAGTCTGTGCTATATACAGAACCCTAGCAAGGAATGACCAGCGTATGGTCTGCTAAACGGTTTGTCCCCAAACAGGGTGAGGGCAGGCAAGCAGCCTGTGGGGAACACTCCCCAGCAGGTATTGGCTCCTGGGCTGGGGCTGGCAGCCTAGGGTGGTTCTGGGAACCTATCTCTGAGCATTACAGGGGTGGCTGTAACATCTCAGACATGCCCACCATGTTCCAGTGCCTGGGAATGTCTCAGGGTGCTGTTAAAAGTGTGTATGAACATAGTCTTGAAAGCCATTACTCCTGTAAGTGGACAAACCAGCTTGTTCAGTAGTTCTTAAGTTCTTCAGTGAAAAGCTGATCTTTACTGAAACAGTTTTGCTAGTACTTTGGCAGTCCTGTGTCATCCTGGTTTTGATCAAAGGATGGTAAACCTGTGCTTGTTCATGAACTCTTTCTGTGATCATGATACCATAAAATACGAAGTACAGAAAATCAAAAGGATGGTTTGCTACTGGGAAAATTGGAGTAAAACAACGACCTCTTGGAAAGCCTAGGTTCCATTTCTGTGCAAGGAACTCTTCAGGTAGGGTTTCCATCTGAGGAAGGTGCCGGTGGGGAGGTGGGAGCCTCAAGGTGGCTGGGCCACAGCTGGAGCTGCTGCTCTGGCTCTGGGGAGTTGCTTAGAGTTGTCATGCAGTGAGAGCTTTCTCACACAGGCTTTGGATGAGAACATTTGTAAGATCTGATGCAGTTTGCATAATTCTCATTGAAAATTGGAAAATATATGTCTAGTTTTCTTCTGTAGAGTTCACAGAGCATTGCTGTGTGTGCAGTGCTATGTTAATGGAAAGCTTTGATAGCTGCATGAAAACATGCTTAAAGAGGGGTAAAAAGGCACATACTAATTCAGAAATCTCTTTTGAGCATCACTGATTCTTTTTTTTTTTTCCTCTCACACAACTGAACATAATGATATTATCAATATAATATAAAGTTATGCATATATATATTTCCCTAGAAGAACTGCTATATTAATTTTTATTCACCTATTTTAGACTTTTATTAAAATATATGGAACAATTATTTTCTTTCTATTTGTTCATTTTTGTATTAATTTTGCTACTTCTGTTGCTCTAACTTCTGATTTCCTGTCAATGTGGGGTCCTCCTATTTGTGTTAAGTGCTCTAGGGATGCATTTTCCTCAAATCAGATTTTGCTGTTCCATTACTATTTGATCTTGCTGGGGAAGATATTTAACTGGTAGTCTTTTATTTTGAAGGTAACTAACTATAGTAAGAATGATAGCCCAGTACCACGTGTTTAACGGGGGGTAGGGTGGGAATAGAATGAAAAATGCCTGTATCTGAAGAGGGAAATTTAGGGAAATGGCAGAGATTTCAAGGAATTAACTTATTTCTCTGATTATTACTTTTTTTAAGACCTAGTTGACACTACTAAACGTTTCTGTATTGCATTTAAAGTTAGTGTAATGCATCTATTAAACTGCTTTTTGGTTTTGCTTTTTCCAAATGCCACAGAGAACAGAAGTGTGATGCAGTGGGTAGGTTCACCAAAGCAATGGATGATGGAGTTAAAGAGCTGCTGACAGTGGGACAAGAGCACTGGAAGAGGTGTACAGGGCGTAAGTGTCCTTTCTGAACTCAGCAGTAATTTCTGTGGTTTTTGGGGGGTTGGTTTTTGGTTTTGTCGTTGTTGTTGTTTATAATTCAAGGAACATCTTAAAACTAAAGGAAATCCTAAATTATCACGAGGATTGTATGGCATTCTGGCTGCTTTCAGTGTCTGAGAATATAAATTGTGCAAGTATTGTTTGTGGGGTAGTTTTTTTGTGGTTTATTTTCTTTCTTTCATAATAGAAATATCTGGTCCCTACCCATAGGTTTAAAAACATTAAAAGTTAAATACTTCTAGTAATCCAGCTAAATCCGTTGTTGGACCTGTTCTCCTATATTTGTCATTTATCTACATTTTAGTGACATGGGCAAAGTAGACCTGTCTATTTAATGAAATCATATATGATTGCATTTTATTAACCCCTTATTTAGGGTTCTTGCATGCCAGGAGGAGTGATTTAAAGATGAAATGAGTTTAAAAAAAGAAAAAACAACTTGATTCTAACTTAATCTTTAGCCCAATTCTTTTTCTCCTATCTTGTCTCTTCCTTCCCACAGATATTTAGGGTTGCAGAACTTCATACCAAGTCCCTATGACTCTGCCTGGGCTCTAATTTCCTAGTCCACAGCAGTGTTCAGTGTTTGTGGCCACCACAAGGCAGCTAATGAAAGGAAGCAGGTACTACAGCTGAGGATCATAATAAGTAACACTTCAGGGCAGGCTGTAGTGTCTGGTGACCAAAGACCTATCACATAAGTCTCCTCAAGTCTCCTCCATTTTTTCCCTTCCTTCCCCTCCCCGCCCCCCACTATTTTTAACTCCCACAAAAAAGTGTTGTCCCCAGACTTGGGAGTAAGTACATCTCCTGAGTTATCTCTTTGCTGCTTTCTAATCTAACACTGCAGTTGAATATCTGGGGCTGACCGGGAGGAATGGGAAGTATAGAAGCCCAGTCTCTTCTGGTAGTGACTACATTAGACCTTAGTATCTGTAGAATGTGAACTTTAAATTACTTATGTTTCTCCCCTTTGAATAAGAGGGTTTCCTTCTACATGTCACTGACCCTCCTGCTGGTCGAAATAGTCTAACACAGGACACACCTCTAACATGGTACAGGTATTACTTCACTAGGAAATGATACCAAAGGGGAAATGGAGGGTAGGGGAAGGAATAAGGTCCCTCAGATGCGACTAGAAAAACAGTGTTGCTTTGCAGTTACAGAAGCAATGATCAAAACCACCGTAGTTAAGGGCTGACTGTGACTTGTGCATACAGCAGAAATTCAGTATTTTGTTCACTGCTAAAATTGCCCTTAACTTATGACACTAGCGCTTTAGGTATGAAATGACTCTTCTCATACTTACAGCTATTAAGTAGTTAGCATAAATGCAGTAAGTCAGGTCTGATTGTGTTGACAATTTTTACTTTTAACTTTCCAGACGTTCATACTGACTAGAAAAAGGAGACTGGTAAATCGGGACATACAAAACTGAAGAATTTCAGTAGTCTCTTAGGTTTTAAGTTCCCTGTCAGCTCTAGTCCCAGCTCCTAGTCAGAAGTATTTTTGGCACTTCCTGAGCAATAGTTATGTGCATTCCATTCTATGATATTTAAAATGACTGACAGTGGAAACTTCTTAAATGCAAGTGAAAAGAAATCAAACATTCTTCACTGAAGTTTCCACTGAGGATTCAGTAACAAGTTAATGGCTGCTAACCAAACTCTGGTACTCTGAATGGTACCTGTTGTATAAGAAATACCAGTTGTCATAAATTATCAAACTTCTGGGCAAGAACTTGATCAAAGATAATAAATTGAATTATGTGGTCTGAGGACTCGATTTTTGGGTTTTGTGTTGGTGTTTGGTTTTTTTGGTTTTTTTTTTTGTTGTTTTTTTTTTACCACACAGAAGTGTTCCTCTCTGAAAATCAGATTGTGTGGGATGCTAGAGCAACTAAAAAACTTACATTTACCTGGACAGTGTACCCTCTGAATACAAATGTTGACAGCAAAAAGCACATCTGCTTGGGTTTTTTTCTGCTAGCATAAGTAGCTTGTAAAAAAGTGCTTTCACTTTTCAGATTGCTTTTTTAGGCCTCTGGGGTGGTGGTATTCAGAGTGTTAATAATGAATGCACTCATAAACCACAGCTTATTGACTTCATTGTGAGGACGCAATTTATGCATAGGTTTTCAATAAATAGACTATAAAAAAACAATTTTATTATTCCAATACTTGCGTCAATTTTTATCCCTAGATAATCTTGGTTTCTGGTGCCCTTAAATATAAAATCCATGATTTGAGGAGAGTTTAGGTATTATAGGTCTGTATAATAATCCCCTCTCTTAAAATGTTAATGAGATCTATTCTCCATATCACTGCAGCACTTCTGCCCCACCCCAACCCCCAGGAGGACAAAGTCTGCTCATGAGGGGGAGGAAAAATATCTCACTGTATATATATGAGGACTGAACTAGGAGTGCAGTGAGATTTTTTTTTTCTTTTTAATAGCAGTCACACACTGTTTCCCCAACTGTTTGTGGCTTTCAGAAATCCAGATTGCAATTGCTTTATCCAGTTTTGGAACGTCTGTAGCAGGGGAGGGGGTAAGAATGTGATTGTAAATGCTTCACTAGAGGAAATGTAAAGCCTAGTTGGTTTTGACATCTGCTTCTATCAAGTTTTGGAAATGCTGCAGATTTAGTCTCACTTACCCTTGTGGGTTTTTGCTTCTGTTTCCCTCTTTTCTGCATCCTTTTCCCCCTTTCAGCACTACCCAAGGAATACCAGAAGATAGGAAAAGCATTGCAGACCCTGGCACTGGTCTTCAGCACTAGTGGATACCAAGGTACTTCTATAGCTTCATTTGTACTTTACTTAACAAAAGATATTTTAATTACATCATGCTACATTTTTTGCCAAAGATCTTCATGCTTTCCTCTTTGAACCTTAGATGTCAAACATGATTCTGGAAAAAATATTAAAAACTTGTTTCCCTGCATGTATTATGGGGGTTTTATATTCTAGTCTGCAATCTTGTTTTCTCTCGCTGTATAATCATGTGGTGCGTTGGGGGTGGTGGAGGAGCTTAGCTTGATCTCATCAATATATAATCTGGTCATTGACCCGACTGACAAAACATGCTGTAGCATTTTTTTGTGATATCAAAGGAAAGGAGAGAAGATGTAGCCTTGAAAATATCTGCCACAGAATTATTGTGTGACTTACTTCATGAAACAACAGCTCCATATGGGGATGGAAAACTTATTACAAGATTTTAGTATACCATTATATTGGCTACTGTAGCCTTTTCTTGTCCTTCACCTTTCCTTCTCCTTCAGAAGCCCTAAAATAGAGCTTGTCATGTTTGGTATGAAAGTTGTGGGAGGGAAAAGCAGGGCATCAATTGCTCAAAGTTCTCCTAAAATGTAGTCTTTAAGCCAAACTTAAAATCCTGCTTTGCTATGTTAAGTTCTGCTGATGTTTTCCAGATAACTGGAAAAGATATCCTCATATCCCAGAGGGAGCTAATGGAGTCTACTTTCTCTGGGATTCTCCTGTCAAATGTTGGGGTTTTTTTTTTCCTTTCTAGACTTAATAGCAAAATTGCTCTGTTCTAAAACCTTAAACGTTATAGCACAGAGGCTTTCTGAAATCTTTCCATCTTAGGACACATAGTTGACCAGTACTTACTCTGACTACTCATTTATCCCTTGCTTTGTGCTCCTAAAACTCTTTGCCCCATAAAACATGTACTAAAATGCAACCACTTCTGAAACTTGGATTCTCTGCTGCTGGAAACATTGGAAATAGGCATAGTCCCTGTAGTTTGTTCTTATCTTTGTCTTGTACTTCAACTGACTGCTTAGTTAAAATTGGACCATAGCATATTACCTAAAACATTGTGAGATGTTTCAGAATGTGAGATGAATGTGAGGATGTGAGAACTAAGTAGGGGATTTGCATGGTCATGTACTCTTAGCACGGATTAGAAAACTGTAAATCCTAGCAAGATGCAATCTGTAGCAAGAATTTTTGAGAAAGGACTGAAAATTGCTTGAACTACCATTTTGCCAGGGTAAAGGGAAAAAACAGTATGGCTTAAAACTAGGATGCAAAACTGCAGATCAGCCTTATGAATGAAAGCTTCAATTTGATTTCCAGCATCTTTGAATGGTATGGGAAAAATAGATCCCATGATGCTTGGGAACAAGGCAAGGACGTTTCTATTTGCTGTTTGTCCAGTTGTACCTGGTTGCACCCTAGTATCTTGCTGAGGAAAATGCGCTTCCCACTGATGCCTTTGTCCTGGTTCCATATATTTTGCTCTTTTTAATAACTGGTATACAGTATTTTTTCAGAATTAATACTATATGGGATTCTTTGCTTTTTAATTTGACTTCCCAGGAAGAGAGAATAAGCGCAGTGCAGATGTTGCTTTAAAGGTCTTCATCACTGCTGCCCTCGCTCTGTCCTGCCTGTTGTTTGTGTACAGTTGCATTTGATAGTTGCCTCTCAGGTGCAGGTCTGTGGATTAAGTGGAGTCTATGCAAAAGGTGTAAGCACCTGGATTTAAACTGATAGGATGCAGCTTTCCCAATCTCAATATTTAAAAGAAGGCACTGGACCTATTCTTTTAAAGGAAGAAGTACTGTCTAGGCTGAGTATGGGGTATGATTTTTCTGGTCTACCAGTAAAGAGGAATGGCTCCTTCAGCCATACTTAAAGGCACTAAGGCACTCTGTTCAGTTTCTGTTGGCAGCTGAATCTTTTAATCCCTCTTTTTTTTTTCTTTTTTTTTTTTTTTTAATACTTGAGTTCTGGAAGTTTAAGCATATAGGCCACTGAAGATTGCAGCGACTGATTTGATGACATGAACATTTCTGGCTACTGGTAGCTGACTTCTGACACACTGAATACACTGTTAGCTGGTTCATTTACGCAGTTAGGGTGGGATGTATATTAGGAATCTGTCCCCAGTATTTGCAGAGGCAAGGGTACCTTTAAAACTATTAAGGACAGACACATTGAGAGGTTCTCACGTAACTTGGCCATGGGCCTGTGTACTCTCCGATTGGTTTTAAGAACACATGCTTTGAAAGTATGATCCTGGTCCAAAAACACATATTGGACAGTTCCAGGATATGCCTGGAAGTGTTTTGCAGCCTCGCATTATGTTGCCTATCCTATTGCATCATACGATGCTCTTGGGTTAACGTAGCCTTAAATAGCATGGCTTCTCGTTTGCGGCACCAAATCTGGGTGAGTCTTTCTCCATATTAAGAAAATGTGAATGGCTGTGGTATGCCATTCAACCATAGTAAGATCTCCTAATCCTACATCATCCCTCAGGAATTTTGTTAGGCAGTTACATGCAAGTTTCACTATCCTGACAGCTAGCAACAGACACATCTTGCCTTCCAGGCTGTTGGTGTGCTGAACATGATCGGTCTGAGGTGTACTTGTTAAGAAAAATCTTGCTACAAGTAGTTCCCTAGTACATCAAACTTGATCTTTTTCCTACTCCTGGGTTCCATTAAAACATGCTTTGGAAGAGGAAGAGGAAGAGAAGAACACTTCTTGACAGAAAAAAATTCTGCTGCCCTGACCAAACCTTACAGAATATTGGTTCCCTCAATATGCGTGGTGTATTCCCTCAGAGGTGATAATCATTGGCATTTGCCAAGCAGCTGAACTGCTAAGAGATGTTTTGCTAAACGTCTCCAAAAGACTACTTACAGTTCTACATCTTCCTTCATTTCCCTACAGGCATGCAGGCCTGTAAATCAATGAAAAATATCAGTTTCTCCTCATGGTTGGGTTAAAATATCTGTAGAATATTACTTGCCATTTTAACCGACCTTTTTACAACTACCTTTAGTCAATGCTTTTAAGCCCTCTCTGTTTCTTGTGGGGATACATGTAATGTACCCTGCCCTAATTTTGTTGTGTCAGCAGCATGTGGGGCTTTCTGCTTTTCTATGGTGTTTTCTGCTTTTCCACTGATTAAAGAACCCCTGACATCCTGGTATATCCTTGCATTGGGACCCAGCTCAGCTTTCACAGCTTGAGTTAAGAAGCCCATTCCCAGCTTCACATCTGTTCACAAGCTGAGACCACTAGAAACTTGGCCCTGTCCAAGTAACCAAACTCTGACCAAAACCCATGCTGACAACAGTGATTGGGAGCTATCTGCTGCTGGAATTCATGGTACTCTGATGGGTGAGCATGTGGGTTGCTTGCAGTATCTCTGACAAGGTGGCCCGGTGTAGGGAGTGACCAACTGAGCATGGCCTGACACTGCTGATAATGTGTATCAGAACTTGGAGGGTGCAGCAGATGAGAGGTGAAATCTGACTTTAAGGCTGCCCTGGCACTACCTGAAAAAGAGATTGTACAAGAAAAGGATGCAGTGTGAGGAGCTGCAGATATTCTTCTACCACTTGTGTGCCTGCCTATTGTTGGGATCCACTGTCTGGAACAACTTTTAAATATACTATCCCTTAGCCCTACTTCTGGAGGAATGTGAATGCCTCTGCTAGTAGTAGAAATTCTTAATGCACCCTGTGTCTTCTACAAGCTGGTTTTCTGCCCTGCTGCCCCCAAATGAAAAGAGGATCGCTGTTGCGAGGGTTTGTCTAGATTCTTTGAAGCTCCAATCTGTAAAGGTCTTCTGAGTTCTGCACAGAAGGGGAGCATTTTCTCTTTCTGCTCAAATATACATACTCTTCTTCTACTTTTGCTCAGATAGGAACAGTTGTGTTAGGAAATGAACAGCAACATCTAGACCAACCTGGCTTCTGACTGTAATTAAAACCACACCATGTTTTGTCCCAAAGTCTAGGACTCAGTTGCCCGAGCAGCAGTTACTTCAAGATTACTCAAGGTTACTTCTGAGCAGACATGGTGAATTCTGAAATAATGAACTTATTTAAGTCTACCTGAAATGATGAAATTGATCTCCCTGACTTTTTTTTTGTTTGTTTTAAAACAATGTGAAGATACCTTCTGAATTATGTACCTCTTAGATCTCACAATGGGGTTTCATGTTATTTTTATTTTATCCAGACAGGCTCAAATAGGAGAAAAATAACTATTTCTTTAGCAGTTTGTGTTGCTGAACTTATTAGTTCTTAGGATGAGTAGCTTCCCCTCAAAGCATTTGGCTTTATGAAACTAGTCTAATGGAAACTAAGAATTGATTGATAGAACTGCAGCAACATTCAGTCGTTACCTTGTTTCCTCTAGGACATGCTATGAAATGAAGGAATCCTATCTAATAAATCTCTAACACAGATTAGTCCATATGTTGTAGTAAAATAAGGTACTTTAGTGTTCAAATTAATCATTAATGAAATTACTGTTTAGTAATTTTCAATTGTCACGGATTAATAGCTATAGAATAAAAACAAAACGTTTGTAAAAGACTAACTGCAACCTAATATGAAGATGTGTCTGAAAGGACGAGAAAAATCATTTTTTTCTTAAACTAATTTTCGATATCTGCAAATTCTACCTTCCCCTTTCTCTACCTCAATTTGCTTTTCGTACTGTTGACTACATGCTTTGGACAAGCTAACAAGGATGGAAGAAAACCCTGTGGTGTTTTGGGAAGGTGAATTGGCATGAAAAACCCAAGAATGTAAGGCTCGTTTCCATCTTTGTCCCACATAGCCGTGTCCTGCTAGTAATTCAGTGTTATGAGCACTTGTGGTGTTGTCTAGCTTAGGATTTGTGGTGATGTCTGTATTTTTAAGTGTAGTTTGTGGGGCCCTTTGATCTATTTCATATGATGATGAAAGTCAGAAACTCCCTCTCAAAAGCAGAGATTCTTGCCGAGCTTGAAAATACTGTTCAAGAGTTAACCCTAAAGGGTTAGAAATCTTGTTGGCAAGGAAAAAAGTTAGTTGGGCTTCTTTTCACTTCTCTGACCTTCTAACAATTGTTAGAGTCCAGGACTGAGAGCTTAGGGCTAGCATCACTGCTCCATAGGGCATCGTGGAGAATTTACTGCTTATCTGGTATAAAAATCATTTGTTGAAAATCGGAATAGCAATTGCCTCTTCAGCTTTGTTAGTCTATCTTCTAGTGCCACCCTCCTCATTCTCCCTTCCTTCCCATTCTGGTAGGCTTCCTGTTGCCCTGTGGCGGGCAATACCTGTGTATTTAAACTACACATAGTGATGAAATGTGGAAGTGAATGGTGTTAGTACTGTGGTAGTACAGTTTTTACGTGGTCCCTTTAGCATTAATTTTCTACAAGATCTTCAGACTTTTTGTTTTTTAATGATATAAAAACTACTAATATTTTTCTAATTTCTTTATTACTGCTGGTTATAAAATGATGACTAGGCATTTATTATTGTAAATAAGCTATTTTATACTGTAATTGACTTACTGTAATTTGAACATGGATGTTTACTTTTAGGAGAATCTGATCTCAATGGAGCAATAACAGAGGCAGGAAAAACCTATGAAGAAATCGCCAGTCTTGTAGCAGATCAGGTAGGAATACTACAAATCATAGAATCATAGAATCGTTAAGGTTGGAAGTGGCCTTTAAGATCATCAAGTCCAACCATTAACCTAACCTGACAAAACCACTTCTAAACCATATCCCCAAGTACCACGTCTACCCTTTGTTTTAACACCTCCAGGGATGGCGAATCCACCACCTCCCTGGGCAGCCTATTCCAATGCTGGATAACCCTTTCAGTGAAAATTTTTTTCCTAATATCCAACCTAAACCTCGCCTGGCATTACTTGAACCCATTTCCTCTCGTCCTATCAATTGTCACACATTGACATAGTGTGTGCAGACATGTCACCTATTTGGATCACTTCTGACTTTTTTCTTTTCTGTTAAAACATAACTGCTAGTGCTGCAGAGTAGTTAAATGAAATTACTATTAATACTTTTAAATGCACTTTCATCTTCTTTCCTACTATATGTCAGCTTAGGGGAATGTGATAGGAGAGTTTCTCTTGGGTCAGAAATACCACATTCTGGTTTCTAAAATACTAAAATGATTACTTACTTCCTCTTTAAATGTGTTTGATTTCTGATTTCAGTGAGCTGTGTTCATTACTGATACCGAAGAGTGAGATTTAATGAAGGATAGGGTTTCTACCTTCCCCCTGCATTTCCCAAATGTCTACAGGATCCAGATCTTGCTGCGTTTCACTGTCTTGACGTGCAATTTCCTGCTCCAGTAAAAATTTAGCTTGAATAAATCCTGACTGGTGTCAGCATTCAAGTCATAAATTGATATTTAGTGTGTTGAACTTAAAGTCTCCAAAGTGCAGATCCTCGTGGTCTCAAGGTTGAGTCTGGAAGTTCTTAAAACAGCTTTCCAAGTCAGCGACTAAGGAGATGCACCTGTGCTTGTACATATCTGTATATGTAATGAGATTGTGGCTTAATAGTGCTATTGCTAGGACTGGTAACACCTCTTCAGTGAAAATCTGAGGCAAAACCCCTCACTTCATAAGCTAGTGTTGAGTAAAACAAAGAACAGAGGCATCTGCTCAGTGGTGCTCAGTGCCTTACTCCAAAGAGCTTGTAAGGACCTTTTAAATATGAAAAACTTGCAACAAACAATTAGGACTTTGGTTTGAGTTTTTTCTGTTCTTTCCTTCCCTCTTTCTCCCTCACCCCTTTTTGGCATCATAGTTTCTTTTCTGGGATGTTAATATGCCACAGATACTCTTACTAACGTTTACACTTTGTTTATTAGCCGAAGAAAGATCTTCACTTTTTGATGGAAACAAATCATGAATATAAGGGATTTCTTGGATGCTTCCCTGACATCATAGGAGCTCATAAGGTATGTGGGGGGCCTTTCCTTTTAAGGGTTGAGCAGCAGGAAGATCTACAGCAACAAAAGTGGTGGGATGGTACACTGTGTTTGTGCAGCAGCCTGGCCCCTGCTTCCAGAAACACTGAAAGTTTCTGTAAAACTGGCATGTTGATTTTTAAAATAAAAAAATACTTAGAGGGGAGAAAAGCTACATGTTGCCTCGAGATTTGAAAATATCATGACTTTCTGCTATAGTAGAGCAGTAGAGACTTCATGGTTGTCTTCAGGTTAACTTCATGTCCCAATGTGGCCAACAGCAGTAATGTAAATTTGTAGTATTTGAGGCTTGCATGGTAGCTGATACTAAACCACACCAGTATTGTAGGAAAAATCGTGTACGCTTACATGGCTAGCTTATGGATGTGTGATAAATAATCATGCACTGCCTAGAAGTTTCTTTAATATTAAAAAATAGAGAATAGGGCTAACTTTTCGGGGGGAGGAGAGGGGGAACCACCAGCAACAAAAAACAACTGTTTTGTTCTCCATAATATGAAAGCCATCAAATGATAAAACAATAAATTTAGCCATTGTGTTTGGTTTTGGATATTCTTCTTTTTTTTTTTTTTGGTCTTAGAGTTTTCCTTATGCTCATGTACCTGCTGTAACATATTTCAGGAAACTAAAAATTAAGTATTAAACAAGTACATAAGTATTTTTTTAACCACTTGAAGTGTTAAATGTATAAAACAAGAACATACTTCTGAGAGCAGCAAAGATACAAGCATATGAGATCTGTGTATTCTTTCTCCAGGACACTTATGGTCCCTCATCCCACGTAATCCTTGGGAAAAAGTGCCATAAAAGGAGAAGAAATGTTTTTAAAATTCGAAACATAAGCCTACTGCCAAGAGATGTGTAAATAGATTCTCTTGAATGTTGTTTGGCACAAATACATTGTGAAGGGAGAGCCGTTTCTTTTTACACTTGTTGTTTATGTGACACAAAGATTTTCCTGAATCAAAAGTTATAAATTGCAATGAGTTTTAGTCTCTTGGAAGATAGTTTGTGTTGTCTCATCTTGTATAATGTGCAAATAAGGTTTTGTAGACATTTGATAGTTTGAGGGTTTTGGACGTCTGTTGTGTTGGTAGGCTGTATTTTGAAACTTGGTCCTTTTGTCCTTTCTGTATATATCTTTGTGAATTACTGCCTTTACCAAACTCAGTTTCCTAGTGAATGTGTTCATGCCTGTGTTTGAAGTCACTTTTTGCAAGCTGTTAGGACTCTTGAAAGCAATAGAATGAAATAACAAACTCTGGGTGAAAATGTGGGAAGGCAGAATTAGTCACTGTGCATGTATATATATGTATGTAGTGTGCAAGCTCAAAATGTGGCCAGTGGCATTTTAGATGACTATAAAGACCTTTAAGTTGACTGCTCTTTTAATCTACTCTTCTAATCTTTCTGCATTTGGTTTCTACAGGGAGCAATAGAAAGAGTGAAGGAAAGTGATAAATTAGTTGCAACCAGTAAAATAACACCACAAGACAAACAGAACATGGTGAAACGTGTGAGCACCATGGCTTATGCACTACAAGGTAAACCAAATTCTGGGCTAAATGGCAATGTTGTAGACTTCTGAAGGACATCTCTTAAGTAACAAACTTTGAAAGAGAATCTTTGTTCTACCAGGAATGATAATAAGAGCTGGGGTTTTATTTTTTTTTTTTTTTTTTTTTTTTTTGTGACCTGCTTAGATTTTCCTAAAACTGCAGTTATTTTGTCCTTTGTTTTGTTTCAAATCTCATATAGGTATTGCAAAAGATACATGTTTTGGAAACACATTAAAAAAAACAAAAACAAACAAAGACACACAAAACCCCCACCCCAGACTGATTATTTCATTTTGAAATGATAATGTCTCTCAAAGAAAAAGTATGGGCCCTGGTGCAGGAAGCACTTTGGCACGTGCAGAAGTGTTTTTCTGACTCATGGTTTAGTCAGACATGATACAATTGAGATTAGTGTTCTCATGGATAAGATTTTATTTCCTGGATGTTCTTTGAATGAACTTTTCCTCTTTAGGTTAGGGGTGTTGTAAACTGGAGATGTAGTAGCCTGCACTTGAAAAAAACAGGGAATTGAGGAGTCAGGGCTCAGTCCTGCAGGATACCAAGCCCTTAAGTGCATCCTGTTACTGCCTTCACTGGGACTACTCATTGCTGAGGGAGTTGCATCTTTTTCAGCTGACTTTAAAGCCAAGTGTATTTTAGTATTTTACAGATCAGAGTCAGACCAGCACACAAAGTCGATTTTGAAAACAAAAAAGAAAACACACACATGCACCCACCTTCTGGTCACAATGATGCAAGATGACTGTGCTGTATGAAGTGGTAACCATGGAAAAGACCTCTGTGATGACATTTACAATCTAGAATATTTCTTCTCCCTCTATTGGTATCTCGAATATATTTAACTTTTTATTTCAGCCATAAGCTGTATTCTGACGAGATGTAGAAAGTGCTGAAAAAAGGTGTTATGGATTAAGTAATGTTGTTCTCAGGTTCATAGAATCACAGAATACTTTGGGCTGGAAGGGACTTCAAAAGTCATCTAGTCCAACCTCCCCTGCAATGAGCAGGGACATCCTCAAGTAGATCAGGTTGCTCAGAGCCCTGTCCAGCCTGACCTTGAACGTTTCCAGGGATGGGGCATCTAACATCTCTCTGGGCAACCTGTTCCCGTGTTTCACCACCCCCATTGTAAGTCTCTTCCTTATCTAGTCTAAATCTTCCCTCTTATAGTTTAAAGCCATTACACCTTATGCTATCGCAACAAGCCCTGCTAAAAAGTCTGTCCCCATCTCTCCTGTAGGCCCCCTTTGAGTACTGAAAGGCTGCAGTAAGGTCTCCTCAGAACCTTCTCTTCTCCAGGCTGAACAACCCCAACTCCCTCAGCCTGTCTTCACAGGAGTTGTCCTCCACCCCTCTCATCATTTTTGTGGCCCTTCTCTGGATGTGCTCCAACCAGGACCATGTCTTTCCTGTGCTGAAGGCTCCAGAGCTGGATGCAGTACTCCAGGTGGTGTCTCACAAGAGCGGAGTAAGGGGCAGAATCACCTCCCTTGACCTGCTGGCCATGCTTCTTTTGATGCATCCCAGGATACGGTTGGCTTTCTGGGCTGTGAAGGCACATTGTCAGCTCATGTCTGTCTTTTCACTCACCAGTACCCCCAACTTCTCCTCAGCAGGGCTGCTCTCAATCCCTTTATCTCCCAGCCTGTATTGATACTGGGGGTTGCCCTGGCCCATGTGCAGGACCTTGCACTTGGCCTTGTTGAACCTCATGAGGTTCACATGAGCCCACTTCTCTAGCCTGTCCAGGTCCCCCTGGATGGCATCCCATCCCTCAGGGGGGTCAACCGCACCACTCAGCTTGCTGTCATCCACAAACTTGCTGAGGGTGCAGTTGATCCCACTGTCTATGTCATCGATGAAGACAGTGAACAGTACTGGTCCTAATACAGACCCTTGAGGGACACCATTTGTCAATCTCCATCTGGACATTGAGCCTTTGACCACTACCCTCTGGGTGAGACTGTCCAACTTCGTCATCTACCAAACAGTCCACCTATCAAATCCATACCTCTCCAATTTAGAGAGAAGGATGTTGTGGGGGCCCATGTGAAAGGCCTTACAGAAGTCCAGATAGGTGACGTCTGTAGCTCTTCCATTGTCCACTGATGTAGTCACTCCATCATAGAAGGCCACTAGGTTGGTCAGGCAGGATTTGCCTTTGGTGAACCCATGCTGGCTGTTTCGAATCACCTCCCTATCCTTCATGTGCCTTAGCATAACTTCAAGGAGGATCTGCTCCATGATCTTCCCAGGCACAGAGGTGAGGCTGATGGGTCAGTAGTTCCCAGGGTCTTCCTTTCTACCCTTTTTAAAAATGGGTGCAACATTTCCCTTTTTCCAGTCACTGGTGACTTCACCTGACTGCCATGATTTTTCAAATACCATGGAGAGTGGCTTGGCAACTACATCACCTAATTCCCTCGGGACTCTGGGATGCATCTCGTCAGGTCCCATAGACTGCTGTATGTTCGAGTTCCTCAGGTGGTCATGAAGCTGATCTTTGCTTAAAGTGGGAGAGACTTTGGTCCCCCAGTCCCTGCCTTGCAGTCCATCTACTCAAGAGGTGTGGGGAGAGAGGTTGCCAGTGAAGACTGAGACAAAAAAAGTTGTTGCGTACCTCAGCTTTCTCCTCCTCCATCATTACCAGTTTGCCAGTCTTGGTCATCGGGGGGGTACACTTTCTTTAACTTACCTTTTCTGGCTGACATAACTGTAGAAGCCCTTCTTCTTATTCTTTGTGTCCCTTGCCAAGTTCAGCTCCAGCTGCACCTTGGCCTTCCTGACCCCACCCCTACATAACCAGGCAGCGTCCCACTACCCTTGCCAGGATACCTGTCCCTGCTTCCACTGCCTGTGCATTTCCTTCTTGCCCTTTAGTTTGACCTGCAGGTCTCAACTCAGCCATGCCGGTCTCTTGGCCTCCCTTCCTGATTTCTTACACCTGGGGACCGAGAGCTCTTGAGCTCTAAGGAAAGCGTCCTTAAACATCTGCCAGCTCTGTTCTGCTCCTTTGTCCCTGAGGGCAGTTTCCCAGGGGCTGCTATTGACTAACTCCTTGCAGAGCTGGAATTTTGCTTTCCTAAAATTCAGGGTCTTGACTTTACTGTTCCTCTGACCCATATCCTCAGGACTGTGAACTCCAGCAGTGCATGATTGCCGCAGCCCAGGCTGTCTGCAATCTTGATGTCACTGATTAGCTCACTTGCATTGGTGACCATCAGGTCCAGTATTGCATCTACTTTTCCAGCAAATGTCAGGGTGGTTGAAGTCCCCCAGCAGGACGAGAGCCTGCGAGTGTGATGCCTCCTGTAGCTGGAGTAAAAAGGCTTCGTCAATTGGCCGCCCTTGATCGGGCAGCCTGTAGTAGACACCTACCACAAGGTTCTCTTTGCTGCCTCGGTCTCTAATTCTTACCCATAAACTTTCAACCTGCTTGTGGCTATTCTTCAGAGACATTTCTTGATGCAAAGGGCAACGCCTCTGCCCTTCCTTCGTTGCCTGTCCCTTCTGAACAGCCCGTAGCCGTCAATAGCAATGCTGTAGTCATGGGATTTGTCCCACCAGGTTTCAGTAATGGCAACCAGGTCATAGCTTTCTAGCAGCACAGTGGCTTCCAGCTCCCGCTGTTTGTTGCCCATGCTGCTGGCATTGGTGGAGAGGCGCTTCAGCTGGGCTGTTGGACATGTCACATTCTTAGAGGAACATCCCTTAATTTCTTTGAGGTATTTCACTGGTGTTTTCCTGTTGGCTCCTATTACCACAGGAGCCCCTGGCTCATCTCTGTAAGGCTTCAAGTGTGCTGCAGCGTAGCCAGCACATCTCACAGCTGTGGGCCCTCGCTAGCACCCTGTCCCTCTAACCGTCTGTCCTACAGCTTGTCACAGGCAAGCCTGATATTGCCTGCTCTCCCCTCGTGCCTAGTTGAAAGCTCTGTCACTGAGCCCCAATGGCTTGTAAGCAAAGACCCTCTTGCCTCTTTCAGAAAGATGAACCCCATTTGAGACCAGCAGATCCTACTGAAACAGCCTTAGCCAAGAATGGGTCAAACACTACTGGCTGTCTCTTTTTTGAGCTAAATATTTATAGCTGTGGCTTACAACTTGATATCCATACCCTTGGAAATCTGAATGTCCTAGCCAAATTCTGTTGGAAGCACTTCAGGAAAGAGCAGTTACCTCAGTAGGAGAGAATCCTGCTTGTGTTCTTTATCAAACCTTTGTACACCTAGGTATTGTAACAAGAACCTGGCTTTATCCAGGAAGTGTCCGTATTTTAGCAGTGAGTAATTGACACCCTACCAGTTTTACTAACGGTTCCATCATAACTTGAGTGCTGCAGGCAAAACAGATTGAGGAAGCACAAGAACAGTAACTACGCTGGCAGCGCTGGACACTGAGCTTGTGGCACAGTAACTAATCTGAACTGAGTGAAACTGTTCCTAATTACGAATGCTTCTCTTAAATAATTTGCCTCCTGGGTCTGATTGCAGCTGAGATGAATCACTTCCACAGTAACCGGATTTATGACTACAACAGTGTCATTCGTCTGTATCTGGAGCAGCAGGCACAGTTTTATGAAACGGTAAGGTGTAGTATTTCAGTGCTGTTTTCCTGGCACATGCTGTGCTGCTACTTTTTATAAGAAATACTCACAGTACTTAATCATCTTTTTGTATGAGTCTCTCCCAAAGAGCAGATATTTGAAGAATTGTATATATAAAAAATAAAAGAACAAGGAATGAGTTAAATTAATATTTTCCTGTAGATACTATTGCTATGTACGTGAAAACATCATATTCACCCTATTAGACCTAAAAAAACAGTGTTGAGAAATGTTATTGGTGACAGCTTGATTTTTTTTTTTTCTATGCCTGTACTAAAGTTGCAAAGAATTCTAGGTCTGTGTTACGCAGTAAGAGAGGCCTGCTGCACTGCATACAACAATAAACCATTCGAACAAAACTTCCCTCTCATAGGATGGGAGGATGAAGGAAGCTTCTGTGATTTAAATGCCAATGTATACAAGTGTAGGGCAGGAGGGACCGGAGTGGTTTAGGTGACTTATTAAATATGCTAACTCTAAGCGCTTGACCTACAATCTTAGTTCTCATTTTAAAATGTTCTTACGCTTACATTCCTTGTGTTTTTTTAAATGAAACCTGAGAACAAATTTTCTAATGTGATATGCTGCTAAAATGTGTGAGTTTGAGTGTGCTGGAACCTGACTTATATCACCTAAAGGAGTAATATAAGCAACTGGTTGCCCTTCACAGCAGTAAAAGGTGCCAGTGGGGCTTCAGAGGTATCTTCAGGGGATGAGAACTTCAGGTTCCCCATCAGGTCACCTCGCTCAGTTTCTCTGACACATCTGATGGTGTTAGGCATAGGTTTCTCCTTACCTTCTTTCAGTCTCTTGTCCAGTCTATCATAACTCTTCTGGTTGCAGCCTCACCAATCTGCTTGTACCAATTCTGTCTCCCCCAGTACAGGGACCAGATGCATGTTCCCATGTGGGGTGCTGCAGTGAGAGCACAGGACCTGTGTTCTGATGTGTGGCCTTGTTTCAGCAGGGAAATGGATTTCATGAAAAACCTGGTTTTGTTCCTGTAGCCCTCCTGCATAGTGAAGAGCTAGATAACCTAATAGGCAGGATGACGGCCCTGCCTAGAATACTTTCTCCAACACAACCTAAGCAGTGAAAGCACAAGAACAAGGCACAAAATGTACACACGAGAAGAAAAGTCTTTATAATGGAATGCTTTAATAGTCCTACGTACACAAAATCAGCAGTAAAAAATGCAGTCTTTCAGAAAATGAGGGAACAATTCACTTAATTTCTTAGCCTGCAATCTTATTTCTGCATGGTGTAGAGTGACTACATATTTAATATGCTCTGTTTCTTTGTTTCAGATTGCACAGAAGCTGAGGCAGGCACTCAGCCGCTTTCCTGTGATGTAGAGAATAAGGAGTAGTCAACAAAAAAGAACGACTCCGAAGTGCTTTTCTGATTTGGGGGCAATTCCAATAAAAACTTGTTAGCCTTTGCCAGCCAAAAAAAACAACAACAAAAAAAAATCAGTTGTAGAAAAAAGAATTATTTAAAATTTTACTTTATCAGCCTAAATCATAAGATAAGGTTCTCTTATCTTGAATGCTCTCCCAGCTGTATTGTTATTTAAATAAAAACAGCTAGATAATGCTGTCAGTTATAGGGATCTAAATTATCAAACTGATATGTTGCCATGGACTTTATGCAGACTTGCGTCTATCAGATGTTCTTCCAAAAACTCTTAATCAGCATCAGAGTTACAAATTTCCATCTTTTTTTTTAAGTGGGAAAGCAGACAAGCTTGAGACATTAATACTCATTATATTCAATTCAGCTCTCTAGCAATTCTGTAGCCAGGAGGAATTAAATTCGTGTATGTTTCTGGTACATGTTCATGATAATCTCCTGACTGAACACTTGTTCTAAGTTTTGCTTCCCGTACGCAGCCATGGCATACTGCTCCCATTATGACTTCTGGTAAATATCATTCATTCTTCCCTTTCCTTTTTTTCTTATACCTAAATCTTGTACTTGTGGTGCAACACCTCAGAGCTTATGTCAGGCTCTTTCTTTCTCGCTATGCACTGTATAAAAAGACAAAGTAGAAACAAGGAAAGAGCCATTCAGGAAGGTGTGAAAAACAGTTTTCCGTACCAGCACTGGTGTTACTCAGTGCTGTATGGAGCCACCTTCCCTTTTACCCCTCTGCGAGTTTTAGGTGTTTCAGCAAAGGGGACACTGCCACATCTATCTCAAACTAGTAAAAGTCCCCAAATTCCAACTAAGCTCAGGTCTTCATGTAGTAGTATGGTATGCTATTGGCTTGGGTTTACTTTGTGTTACCTTCTAATGCAAACTAAAAGGTGATGAGTACTAAATAACACCATTAGTGTTATTTATATTAGTGTCAGCACAAACTCTGTGCTTTGATCATCATCTCTTATCAAGTGGCCCAGTGTCCTCTTTCATACTACTGAAATATCATTTGAGGCCTGGGCTTTTCGAAACAAAAAAGCTATCGCCAACCCTGTTCACAACGGGCACCAACTACAGTAATTCATTTCATGCCATAAGCAAGCAGGAAAGCCAAAATGTGTTTTTTGCTAAAATGTGCCTAGAAAATAAACATTTTAGCAAAAAAAAAAAAGTTTTCAAAAAGGCATTTTGCCAATAAGCCATTCGAAGTGACGGGTACAGCCTGCTGGTTGAATAGTGGCCTTACTCTGTTTTGCGTTGGTGTTACTTTTGTGTGCTTGAAGGAAAATCTGGGTCTGCCTGAATAACCTGAAACCAAACAAGACTAAGCCTAAGTCTAGATGCTTTTCAGTGTCACGGGTTTTGTTCACATTTTATAAACCTTGTCTTTTTCTCCTCCCAATTTTATTTGTTCGCTTCCAAAATTCCATAGCGCAGTGTTGTTTGATACAGCCATTTAAATATGTACAGATTGTAAAGAATGTGTATAAATGTTTTACACCAAATGTAAGATCTGCTTGCATGTAGAAGCAGCGTATATAATAAATTGTTACAATGTGTACAGTAAATTCTGAAATCACTTTTTCAAGCCAGCATTTTTTTAGCATTTGTATATTCACTTTTTGGTAATGAAATCTCTTTGTAACAGACTCTTAATTTGGGAGGGGGAAGGGGGGGGTCTTTTTACCGATCTTTAAATAGCTCCGTATGCACTAAAGTTGAAGGTTCTTTATCTTGAATAGGTCGTTTTGGAATCTAAGTGTCAGGTGTGCATTCCCAGTGCAGGGAAGCTATGACAGTAGCAACTGTGTCAGTGCAACATTTTGGCAAAAAAGAAAAACTGTTTAAAGACTTCTAGTAAAATGAAGTTAAACTGATAATAAATATTTATGTATATCCACCAGACTATTTTTTTTTTTCTTTGAAATCATCATGTTGCTTTTTAACAGACTAGTGCAGTACGGGGCAAATCCTCTGTCTAGGTTTTCATCAGCTTACAGACACTGGCCAGCTGAGGAATGAGAATGCATCCATGTGTCTTCCGTAAAGCAGGCATCGCAACTGAACGGTATAATAGTGCTAGTGACTGCAAACCAGCAAAGGCTACGCATATGCTGTAAGCTTTCATTATTCAGGTCAGTCCAGCTCGTGGTTGATGAAACCCTCCTGACTGCAAATAAGTAGTAGAGCACAGTGCTACTGTGTATTCCTGGCTTGGTGTTGGCTTGGTGTTGACCCAGAATAAAAATTAGATTGTCTTTGGTATTTGTTTTTTAAATGAGACATGAATAGTGTCATATTTCTGTTGCTCTCAACTCATCCTACCTAAAATCTTTGCACTGACGATGCAGTCATAAAACAAGAATAACAAGTTAGAGTAAGACTTGAGCAGTGCCCTCCTGAATTTTGTTTGTCGTAGCTGAATCTCTGGAGCATCAAAAAGCCTTAATGCTGTTTCCTGCCTTATGCTTCTCTTCAAGGGCGAGCCAAACACTGGCATTATCCCAGTGACTTTGTAAAAGACATCAAATACCCTAGCTGTTGGGTTTAACTTTATATTTTAATTGCTTATCCCATTACTGGTAAAATACCACATTCATTTTTTTAACAATAAAAACGTAGCTATACAAAGGGGAATGCTACCTGTATTTTTTGTGCAGTTAATCCCACATGGGATTAGACTGCAGCAGCACACTTTGTTGTGGTTGCAATGTATGGTATGTTTTTGGAAGAGTACTGACTACTGCAATTAGAAAGAGTATTCTTTTAATGCTATAATGAGGCCTAACTTTGCTTGAGTACTGAAACTTTTACATGACTGAGCAATTTCTGTTTTCTGTGACAAAGTAGCGGGGAAAGTATTACCATAACATACTTTATTCAATCAGAATTTACAGAATAATGTACATCAATTTTACGGCTACCAAAATTAGTCTTGTTTAGTGCAACAGGATAATTCAGACTAGCAGCCTTGTAAAGAAAGAGATGCATCTCTTGTGCTGTGGTTTAGTTTGACATACACCAGATGCTTTGTCAGTCTGGATTGGCCAAAAGTACTCCACAGCCTCATGGCATGCAGCCGTCCGCAGCAAGCAAAGCACTCACTAGGCAGGCATCCTGCGACTGCCGCGTCTGCCTTTCTTGGTGCGTCACACCGAGACGTGTGAGCACACACCAGGGGAAGGGGAGTTGTGTGGGGGTCTTCAGTCATTGCGTTTTTTCCTTTCTACATACTTCCCATATTTTTTTATAACTCTTCTACTAAAATTAACACTAATAACTGATATAATAACAAACAACTACAGAACAGGAGAGGTAACCACTTGAGCAGAAAAACACCCTTTTTTCTGTCTAAAGAATGCCTAACAAAACCAACCTCATAGAATTAGAAACAAATGGACTGGCTGGAGACCAGTCCACCCATCCTGTAGCGTGGCAGTATCGGTTACACCCATACTATATTAAAGGACATCTGAGTCACAAATACCTGTTTTCTTGGAATCTTGGAGATTCCACAATGTGCCAGCAGAGCCCTTTCTAGTAAATCAGCATGTTATTGCTTAAAAAGCTTTCCCTTATGTACATTATCACCTCTGTAAGTTTTGTGTATATGAAATGCTACCTCCAAGCTTGAGGTTTTAACTAGAACAGTTAACGGACATATCTAATAATTTTTACATACTGGAAGTTTTTCCTCATGGTAAAGTATATCACCTTTCTTCCCCAGGTGCATAAAACTAATCTGTTCTCTTGCTCATGGTAGTCCTGTTAAAACATGCCAGAATGAGGACAGTAGTTCTCCCCTTCCGGGAGCATCATGCTGCCAGCTCATCAGTTGATGGTATTCCTGCCTGTGTTGCCCTGCTGTCTTGCTGCCTGGCTGCAGAACTTCCATACTGTGGTCAAATAATATACGTAGAGCTTTGTGCATCTATCACAAATGAAATCCCAACCACATTTTCAATTTATAATACTCAGTTCTGTCTGTGATTGCAACCCAGACCTAGTTGGGGTCATGCAGGGTTTTTTTTCTTTTAATAAACTTATGTTATATTCTGATTATTTAATAGACTTTTATGTAAGTTTTCAACTCGTTTTATGCCTACCAGGTAGTCACCATATTTAGAATACATTCTCTTGAATTTCTTCTGAGATTTGAATGTGAGAAATTTGTCAAAATTATTTCTAAAACCCTTCTGTTTGCATCTCTATATCCCCTCTTTTTAATTAGGCTAATCTCCCAGTCAAAGGAGGATCCTTGACTCTTTACACCGATTACACTGATACAAGTCAGTATCTTTGGGATACTGAATTTAGACTGACATAATTTCCTTGTTTTATAAAGAAAAAAAAAATGTTTACCTATTTTTAATCTTCTGGGCCTTTTAATCTTTCCTAATTGCTCATGCTTTCTGAAAGTATCTTATTTTCTTTGCCTGGGTTTGGGATTCTAGCTAGTACGCCTACCGCCTTCCTGCTGAACTTCCTGAACTCTAGGTTCTTGTCAACTATTTGCTTCACGATAGGCTTGGTTAGTTTCTTTGAGGCGGTCCTGTCAATCTGAAGCAGCTATCTCATGTTTACTAAACACTGTTCTTGCCTTATTCTGGCCTGTGGCTGTATTCTCCTGTTAAAACTCATTTTTGTTAAGTCACATATTTTTCTGTCAGGGCTGAAGCAAGAAGGTGTATCACATCTGTTGTTTTCTGATAATAGGAGACTTTTGCTTCCCTTAGTTTTCCTCTTATCCCTAGCATCTTTAAAGACTATTTGATTTTTTAAAATATTTGCTAATGAACTTATTTTGTCTTGGCACACACTTATCAATTCAAGGTCACTTTTAATTTGCATTGCCTTCTGTTGCAATTAAATCTTAGTAGAACCAAATCTAAGATTGTTATTCTTCACTGGTATATCTTATCTTCTGGCATGTCTTTCCCCAAACAAATAATTAACTGATGAACTGTTATTCCAAGAGATGGTTTACCTAGAAATATGTAATAGAGTAGAAGGTTAAAGGTGCAATTAAGTTGCTAACTCCAAGAGGTTTGTTAGGGATAATCACAGCAGAATAAAGACAAATGGAAGTACTCTAAAAATAACAGAAAATCAGAAAGGTTGTGGAGACTTTTAAAAAAAGGTATTAAGTGGTTTGGTTTCTTTGGCACTGTATGTTAGTTATTTGACCTTAGTTATCAGCCTGTCCCCAAAGACACTCACCTCCTCAAGAGCGAGGAATAGGGAACAAGCGATATATGTGTCGGCACGTATATAGAAACACGCAGCGTTTGTGCTAGTTAAGATTGCTGAGGCAGTCCCTGCGGGCTGACAAGTCTGCAAAGAAAGGTGTTGAACTGAGAAAACTGATCTGCCAAGTGGGTTGGTAACCAGGAAGGTCTTGAATTCTTTTTCAGGGTTTCCTGAAAAGATTTGCCCAAAGCTTAGGAGCAATGAGAGAAGGGGCAGTGGTTAACTCAATTTTGTTTAGCTGTTGGGTCCCTGCCAGAAATAGCTACGCTTTGGAGCCCTTATGTGCTTTCAACCATAACACGTCTCTTAGGAAAACGCCTCTGTGCTGGACTATCTAGAAGAGATGAGCTTAAGCTGTTAGGGTCAGAGAAGGGTTGGTGCTGATGCTGGTAGTGTGGAGTGGGTGGGCAGTACAGTCCCATTTATGTGAAGGGGTGACCGACAGAAAGGCTGTCTCTGTAAACACGGTGCTGAGCTTGGGGGAGGAAGAGCACTGCACATTATCGAAACCAAAGCAGGTGAAGTTCCCTGGGACTGCAACACAGCTGCCTGGGGGGCTCTGGCCAGGGGAGCGTGCTGCGGTCTGATGCTTCAGTGTCTCACTGTGTTTCTTCAGTCTTCTTCCTGGCCACGAACAATGTCTGCCCTGAACTTGGAGAGACCAGAGCAATATCAAAGCACGCACCAGGTGACATCTCCAGTTACTGGTTATTAACCTGCTCTGAATGGATGTGATTTTTTTTCCTATATGCCTCCTCACAGGAAATGTTAGTGTGGGGATGGACAGACAAGTATATTTACCTTTCGCTGTCAAACACCTGTACCAGAATGTGTGAGTATTCTCTCTGTATCTCACTGATAGGGAAACTGAGGAACAAATGATTTGTCACATGCCAAGAAGGTAGGAGGCCTGAGAATGGAACCCAACTGCTAATTCTGAGGAAGGAATTTGATGCTGAAATTCACCTAAATTCAAAACTGCAACCCTCAACCCCTGCCCAGCTTCCTTCTCCTCCCTTGGGCCTTCCCCCAGCCCCTTCAGCTGATGCCTAACTCCAGCGCTCCTGACAGTTTGCAGTGGTAAAGTTTCTGCTGCATGCAAGAAATACCTATTACATTGCTTGTCATAGCATCCACCCACATCTACCTGCAATTATACGATGCCTCAATGACTAATGAATTTGGTCACCCACAGGAGACTCAAAAACAGTGGGACAGCAGACTGGAGTTAACAGAATGGGGACTGTGAAGAGCGCGCTCTCATCCTTTCAGTACAAAAGGAGAGGATAAAGGGACTGAAAACAGGACATTGATAAATTGAGAGGAAGGCTTTTTATTTGTGACCATTCATAGTAGAATATCTAAAGAAAACAAGTCCGTTAAAAAAAAAAAGTGACAGTTGTGGAATCTAAATATCAGGCTACTTTCAGTTCTGTAATTACATCAAGATAACTAGGTTAGGTTAGTGAATATACTAGTTGTACTCTATAGCCCTTTTTATACAGGAGTGGTAGCAGTTTCTAGGTTTATGAAATATCTTAGAACAATAATCATGTTAAAATAATTAACAAATAATATTGCTGTTTCAAATAGAGCTCTGCAAAACACAAACTCTTTGTAATATTTGTAAATCTAGATAGAGGTTCATCTCTTAATCCTATTAAATGAAAAGATTACATGCATCCCTTCATGATGCTTATTTCTCTGCTTTATATTTTGGGGGAAGAGTCTCTCCCTGCTCCCATGTGATCCTTGTGTATTGCCTGCTCACCTAGACCTTTCTGGACCCATCCAAATTTATTATGCTCCTAACGTAAATTGCACTGTATTCATTTTGTTGGCATCTCCGAGGCCACATGTCCCCTGCTAGGGCAGGAGGACGTCATTGCTACTATGTTCTTGACATCCTCATAAGACTGTCTGGAGGGCTTTAGCTAGGATGTCATCCCCTTACGATACTACCAGCAGTCACAACTGTACTAGGAATCTGAAACATCTACTGGCATTTCTTAAAGCCCCTTAAAATATTTATGTGAGAACCCATTTTTTTTTTTTTTAAAACCTGTCATGTTAATGTCCAATGACATGCTGGAAACACAGACCTTCAGAAGTGCAAAACAAGAGAGTGCTGCTGTTTATCCAATGTCCATCTATTTATATTTATTTTATTATTTTTAATCAAATTCTTTCCAATCCAGACATAGGATCTTGTCAAGTTTGGTGCATCCAATAAGAGAATGATTCACTGAGTTAAACTATTGCCAAAGGGGAAAGTGCCTCAAAAATGAGGACCATACAGGGGTGAGGGACAGCTTTCTAATTGTTGACTAGTTCCTGATTAGTTGACTAGTATTTTTAAGCTCAGTAAAAATTTTGTTTAAAAACTCAACAGCTGGAAGTGAAAAGTTAAACATAGCATCTGTTGCAGTATAGTAGCAAAATACAAAACAGGCTGCTTGCTGTTAGGATGGAGCTGCTGAGCTTCACCCTGCCCCAGAATGTTCCCCTCTGATTGCACTCACCAGGACTGCACCACTCAGGGCTCGTTATGCCTGCAAAGAAAGTTGAGAAGTAAGGAAACCCTTCATTTGTCTGCCCTGTTTAAGTAGTGACACTTTTCTGGCTGGTTCCAAATCACACTTACCCAACTTACAGCAAGCACATTTATGCTTACTTGGCAACAGATAAACTTTACTGGAGTAAGAACTAGTGCCAGTCTATCTGCTGCTTATAAAGACAGTGCTAAGGCTTGGCAGAAAGGAAACAAAATAAAAACCCCAAACAAACAAAACCACAATGCAAGTGTTGATGACAATCTTCCAAAATTTAAACCAAATTCACAATCAATAAGAGGAGGTTGCTATCCGAAGACTGCTATACTGTAAAAGAAGTCTGCAGGATGGCTGCAGGAGTTGAGATCTATTCGAATGCAGTGTAAAACCAGCATGAGAAAACAGCCACTTGCAGGAACTGCAGTGGTTTCAGAGGGGATTGAGGGTCTGCTCCTAGAACAAGAGTTGAGTTTGGAAAAGCTGTGTTTGTAGGTGCACAGCTCCCCTCTGAGTGAGCTGATAGGTCTATATCGTGATTCTCTAGGGACTATCTAATAAAAACGACTAGTGGCCTTAAGTCATTTTTTAATAGTAAAACAAACCAGCCCTTCTGGAAGGGGAATGTGTGTCACAGCGAAAAAAAAACAAAACCCAACCAACAAGTAAACATGGTATTGGGTGGTTGCAAGGGAGCTTGCACAGACACCTGCAGCTGCACAGACAGCACCACGCAGCCGTGCGCCGTCTCTGGGCTGTTTCTCACTGCTGTGGAGCCAGAGAGCAGTAATCGGCTCAGGTCCACTGCTGAACCCTGGCTGGCTCCAGGTGTATGTATGTGTGGCACACAGGTCTGGTGATAAACCCTTCTGCAGCATGCAGAAAGACAAGACAGATGTGCATCGTCACTGTCCAGTTCCCCCCCAGCCCCAGGATGCAGCAGCACCTCGGCTGGCCCTGTGTGGAGCCAGCTAAGATCTCACAAAGCACTTCGGTTGTGCTCTGTGCCTTGCTAAAGAGGCCGTGCTAGAGAGCCGATGGCCCTGAAGGCAGAGAGCGAGCGTGAGTGTAGCTGGCTTCTGGCACAGTGAGTAAACAGCCCTAGAAATCTGCGCCAACTTACCTTAGAGTTTTCTCCTGTGCAACTCCAGCCACCACTAAGTTGAACTCAATAGTCAGCACTATGCAACAACTCAAGGGCAGATGATCATAAAAAAGATATATTAATCTAGTAACTCTAGTCAATGTGCATAGATCTGTCTCTTAAGGCAGCAGGTTGCCTGAAAGTATTCATTTTTTAATGGTTTCTCTGCAATATGTTGTATCCTGGACCATCCCAGACTTCTGTTCCTGTACCAGGGCAGCCTTCTGAGCAGCAGCTTCTAGGATTAAACTTAGTTACTCTGTCTTCTAAGAGGCATTTTTAAGTTTGCAGAGCATCTCTGCTCTTATTCAGTCATGCTATGAACTCTGTGGATCAGTGTTTCCATGTGGAAAAAGATCTGCACCAGTTCTGGCCCTCCCATGTAGTTTGCAATAAATCTCCAGGACCAGATGAAGTCTATTTCAAATTTCTGGAAGAAGGAGAGAGAGAATTCAGCTGAACTTCTACCGAAATATGCAGTGAGTATTATTCAAGATAGCTACTCTGTAAGAAAAGCCCAGGAAAGCTGTCATTGCACCCATCTTTTTAAAAGACACAGGAAGTGATTGCAGGGATAACCGAGCAGTAACTCTCCCTGTGTTACTAATACTAATAACAGATGCTAACCATCAGTGGTCTAATTGGGCAAAAGCATCAGAGAACGAAGCAGGGAGAAAGGATGGGGAGGGACAAAGACAAGGAAGGGTAACGGGAGCATAAGGAAGAGAAAATGAAGTCGGTGATGAGGGTAGTGAGGAAGGCAATCCAAAGAGCTAATGAAGTAGAGGTAATGAAAACAGCAGCAGACACTGCACGAGGTGACCAATAGTGGACTGGGTGTGTGACAGAAGTAAGGCTGTTACTTTTTGCTTCAGAGGGGAAGACACAAGCACTGATGTCATACTCCAGCTTCCCCTGCCCTCCAAAGTTAGTTTCAAGTGGCAGTGCAATTCTCCCACCCCAGGAGCTGGCTTCCCCCCAAATCCACAGCTTTGCTGAGCTTTTCCAGCCACACCCACACGCAGCCCTTCCACCCCCACCTCCCTGCTTTACCAACTGCTGAGATTATTTTGGCCTTCCCATGCACACCAGCCTGCCCAGGTCACTGGTACTACTGGGGTACCTGTAACAGTGGCTGGTACCAAAAGCAAGGAAATGTCCTAGGAATACTATTCAGACAACAGGGAAAGATGTTTTCTTCCCCCTCCACCCTGAGGGCCCCACACCCACATTTGAAGCAAAAAAGGGATAGTAGCCGTCGAATGAGTTTAGCTCTAATTCCTGCAACTTTCACTCAGCAGGGCCAGCGAGCCCTAGACCAGCCTGCTCACCTATGGGGACTAATAATTTTTGCTCTTTGTGCTGTGACCAGTCCCCAGCCTAGTGGGGATTGCACGGGGGCTACAGACACAGTGCACCCCCTAAACCACCTGCACCCCCAGGGTGGGAATCTATCATTCATAATCAACCTCAAACTCCCATAATGGTGTATATGTTAATAGTGGATGTGGCACAGGTTAGACGTACAGGCAATTCTTTTTGTAAAAGCCACGCAAAATCTTTTAGTGAAGCAGAACGGCACACCTAAACAAACAAGCCAAATTGTCAAAAAACAAATACTGACTAGCAAGCGGAATGAAAGCCTATGTTTACTTGTAGATACACATAGTCCATGGATTTAATTGGTGCATTAAGAATAATGTAACATACTAAAATGGTTGTTCAAATAAACTTCGAACCATGGTATTTCCCCAGTCCTCCTCTTTTCTGGTCTGTTCCTCTCATTCACACACTCTGTGCGCTATTTTGTCAGCTACCCCTTTACAGCAGCACTGTGTCCAGAGTCCTCCTTTCCTTTCAAGAAAAACATATGTTATTCACTCCACATTAACCATGAAGATTCACATAAATTATGGGACTGTGAAATAGCTTGACTCCTTATACAGTTTGCTCTATTTTACTGGTTTAGTTTTTCTTTACCCTTCTCCAGTTCATGGCTGGTGGTGGTGTACTGAGGAACTCCATTAACTATTCTGATTTGAACTAGTTCGTATTCACTGTCTTTTTAAACTATTCAGTCTAAGTCATATTGTCATAAAGCTGCTGAGGAGGACAGGAACACCTGAGATTTATTGCTCAATGCCATTTTTACAAGATTTTTCAAAATTTACAAAAAACAGTTTAAAAACCCCAAACCCAGTCTTCCAGGTAAACAAATATGTTCTCATTCTTTCATGTGAATGTGTTATTACACTGCCTTGTGCTCCCCTTGCTCTTTGGTCTGAACCTCCCCCTAAATCTGAAAATTAATGACAGGGCTTTCTAAAGTGTGAGGAGACATAATACCACAAAGCCTCTATTTATAAAATGAAATTAGAGAAACAGGCCTAACTTCCATTTAAAAGCACTACGTATGTTGTATTAGAAACAACTGAAATGGAAAAAATGTTGACATGTGATAATAGAAGAGCAAATCTATGTGTTCAAGGCTGTTTGGATTGCTTTGAGAGGATGATTGAACACATGGCTTTTTTCTATGTGGGTTAGTATTTGGCATAGAACCAGTAGTCCATTATCAGAGGCACTAGCTAGAAAATCTATATCATAAAGAAGATGCAGCAAATAAATCCTGAACCTTACACCTGGGGAATGTTTCCCATGGAAATTACATATGAGAGCAGGGGTTCTTCAAGATTTGGGAGAAATTAGCCTACTCATCACAGAGTTACAAGGCTCCTCTCACAAGTTGTAGGATGGTGCAACCGGCTGTTAGGCAGCTGTTGTGTTCCACCAGGCTAACTGCACTGAGCACTGCTGCCACATGCTGTGTGTAATGCGGTTTTAAAGACCTGTGAGATCTTTCTGAAGAAAAGCATGAAAAAGTAAAATGTTGATAATACAGTCATCTACACAGGAAGAAATGAGTCAAAGAATAGCAATAGACTTTTGCCCTTTGTGTTCTCCAAAGTCAGTTACTTTTTTCTTTTGGAAAGCAGTGATTTCATGTGCTTTTGTTACAAATTCATGTTTCTGAAGGTAAGCACTTATCTTCTAAAAATCTGTTGATGTCATGATTTGATTGTATTAAAGTGGTGCTCTCCAAATAGAACACTCTCTTTTTTTACCCCTTTTTTTGTTCAAATACTTCAGTAAACCTGAAACTTTTACATGGACAGATTGTGCCCAACTTTCACTTCTGTTCACAAAAAATCTTTAGTTTTGCTTGTTATGTGTGCAAGAAAAAATAGAACTGGAATGTGAGACTACTTTAAAGTATCAGTCTCCATTACTTTTATATATGCATTTCTGTGAACACAGAACATGTGCTCATCTAACTAATAAAATCCCATCAGAAAATGTTACAAATGTAAATAGCCAGCACTGAAAATAAACTCAGTTAACACACTGTTTTCCTTGAGTGTTCAAACAACTCCCAGTAATGCTTACATGCTGAAACTCCACAGAAGATATTCTCCATCAAATGCCTGATCACACTGAGGGCAGATTCTAGTTCAATAAGCTTTAAATAAACTAATATTAATTAGAGTTACGTACTGAGCATGGAAACTCCATTCTCCTTGCCTTCTCTTCCCACCCCCCATTTTAAAATGCCTCATTATAGGTCTCATCTGCTCTATATTCTCCTTTTTTTCTAATGTGTAGTTTGTATTACCCAACATAAGTAAAGATTCTTATGTGAACAAAATTCATTTACAAATTAATTATAGTAAGAGGGATCAGAAGCTAACATTTTCCTTCAGGAATAATGTGTACTGCACCATGAAAATTATCCATATATATATATGAAGCCCTGCTGTGACTTGACTGACTCCATTTTCTCCTCAACTTTTCCAATTCTTGTACAACTTGGCTAGTCTAAAAAATACAAGGTTGGTTTTATGCTTTAATTATTTAGCTTTCAAGTTCATCTTCTGCATCATAATCAGCTTTCAGTTGTATTATTGCATTTTACACCCTTGTATTCATCTGTTTCTGTCTGGCTAGCTATAACATCTCAACAGACAATGAAACTCTCAGATTCTGAACAACCAGGAAAACCCCATTCTTCCTTCTTACAAATATGGAGCATCAACAGAATAGTTCAATTCTTATTTAAGAATGAAGTTAGGAATTATTTTGCTGCACCAGGCAGTCTCTTCCAGTACCCTGTCTGTGAAAACAGTAGCCACTATATACTAAAGAGATACTTGCTGCCTGGGATCACCTCTTTCTGGAGTTTTCTTCATAGCTGACTCATGGACAAGAGGAAGGCCTCTTTCACCTCATGAAAACCATATCCCTTGATATGGAATAGGCTGCCCAGGGAGATGGTGGATTTGCCATCCCTGGAGGTGTTTAAAAAAAGAGTAGACGTGGTACTTGGGGTTTAGAAGTGGTTTTTGTCAGGTTAGGTTAATGGTTGGACTTGATGATCTTAAAGGTCCCTTCCAACCTCAGCAATTCTATGATTCTATGATTCTGTATGGGGTAATCATGAAACTCTGCTTTCACTGTTGATGTTCAACAGAGGTGTGCACAGTTTGTCAGAAGATAAGAAAAGGCATACGCTCACTGAGAAAAACTGCCAACTTATAGGCCACATCTCTCTCTGTGTAGGTATTAAGCAGTTCACTTTAAATTTGAACTTTCTATTTTATTAAGCATTTTGGTTTTCCTATCAGGAGTTCCAGAAAAATAGGCAAGAACCAGTGGAAAACTCTGTGGCTTCCTCGCCCTTTGAACATGAGCGCGCAATACATACAATAAATCATAGGCATGTCAGTCTGGAAGAAAGAATAAAAATTTTATCTGGTTGTCTGGTCACTATTACTGCCTAAATAAACGCTGTCTGACTAATGCTGCTCATCTGCACATAGTTTTGGGATGAAGGAAGTTAAGCTTTAAAACAGCTGCTGTGACTGAAAATAGTCTCTTAAGAAAAGGCTAGTATCTGTGAATGCAGTCAGCCTGCCTCGCTAGATAGAGCCCTTTCATTTAGGACGCACACAATTAAAATCTAAGTGGAAGAGGAGGTGAGAAATTCCACTGACCTCCCAACAACACTTCAAACACAATTTTTCATTAGTTGCATTTATAAAACAGTTAGCACTTCAGCAGAGCATCTCTCAGCCACTCCTGGAACACATTTAGAGCTTGAATTCACGGCCCAGTCTTCTGCCAATCTGGAGCTCCAGCCTGCAGCCAGATAGGCTCTGACTCACCCTGAACCTAAAACCGGGTGGCTTCCAGTCCAGCCACCTTCAGCAGTTGAACCTGCACCATTTATTCACTTGAGAAGTCTCACCCAAGCAAGGAGCTGTGAGATTTAGACTACTGAGATACTTAAATCTAGGCATATGTTTTAGTGTCCGGCTGAACTGGAAGCTCAAGTCTGCTTTATTAACCCACACCTCTCCCTTCCAAATAACTGGTTAAAGGGTAATACTGACACAGAAATATTAGTATTAAAAATTTCTTTTTCCTGCTGTTCACAGACCCTAGGGGCAAGGACTAAGGGGAGCTCATCAGGAAAGGTTGTAAACAGGAGTGGGAAGTTGAAAATATTGTCACTGGCTTAAGTAGAGAAGATGTCTCTGCATCACTCCTCTTACACTCATGGCAAGGTCAAACATTCTTTGTCAAGCATACTAATTTATCACTTGTGCTTCTCACACTCTTCAGAGTTATTTTTAAGGAAATGCTGTTGACTTTGTTGAAAGTGACCTAGCTCAAAGTACATTGTACTGTCTCTCTAACAAAGTACCAGATGTCTTTTGCACACACAGTTCTTTACACAGTCAAGACAAGCATCACCAACTAGAATAGAAAGTGTAAGAGGTGACATTAAAAACCCACAGCTACTTTCAGAGCAACATTTTGAGCACTTTAGCTACAAATGTTGCAAATGCTTCTCTGTGGAAAATTCAGCTCTAAATAAAACTTATTCTAATATTAAGTAGACAATGTGAAAACAATAAGGTCGTGCATATTAGCAGCAGTTACCAGTTGTTTTGAATGTCATGTGCAGGAAAAGCTATGCTGAGGTATTTCCCCTATTTCTTCTTTACTTACTGAAGTCAAAAGTTTTTCATAAAAGGCAAAATCCAAACTGTTTTCAATGACCTTGTGGGCACACACACTTCCTGAGGAATTTGTGACCACTGAGGCTATGTGCAAGTGGCTAGAAATCTCCAGGAAATGCCGTCATAAGTAATCTTTTATATTTAGTCTCAGAGCTTTAAAAAATTACCATTGCTTCCAGCAGCATAATATTGGACACAGACAGGTATTTTTTGTTTGTTTCTGCTGTGTATCACCAAAGCTTTTTGTACAAGAGTCCCAGATTGCAAAGATCACTCAATAAATAGCACATAAAGACATGACGAGGAATACTACAGGGACATTCACCCATTCTATGCCCCAAAGTCTAGGATATGGGGTTCATGTAGCAGACAGCAGCAGACAGCTACACACCCTGCTCTCCCCAGTTCTGCTAAACTCTCAACACCCCTGTTGTTCCTCTTCTGATGTGGCTCCAGACAAACATCCAAGCCACTTGCTGAGATTAGCATGCAGGACTCTTTTTCATTAAGGCATTTATCCAGACCCTGTAAACATCCATTACCATAACGACTGAGGAGCGGGAGCCATGATAATGCATAGCATGCTTCAGAGGTAAACAAGGGGCTGGGGAGGGGAAAGGATGGGAAATGCAAACCAAACCGAATAATGACTTGGAAGAAGATAAAAGTGTTCAGAAATTACACCGAGGTGAATTCTACAGCTGAGGTAACAGCTGAATTTCTAATGATAGCAAAAGAACTGTGCTTAAAAATATGTATAAACACAGCATGGACATTATCTTCAAAACAATTTATGTCACAGGTGAGTTAACAGGAACTGAACGGCTGAAGGCTGTATCCTGTTACCACAGAGGCTGGCCCTCTAACACATCAGTGCTGCAATTTTGTTTGAACTGTACTTCACATAGTTCTGCAGTCAGCAAACATGAGATCTTAAGGATTCCTCCCCTTCTGACAGGGAAAGAGAAGGATCTCCCTCCCCTAACGACAGGAGCTGGAAAAGGAGTTGGAGGGAGAAAAGGAAAGCAAAGGAGCACTTACTGCTGACAAGAGATATTCCTCTCCCCAAAATACTCCCACTTTTCTCTGCATGCAGAATGGTAGAGATAGCCCACCAACCCGTTGCTTCTCTCAGCTGAAGGCAGCAGAGACATTGGAAGATCCCCTCCCACCATTCAGCTGCGGGAACATTCAGAAAGCAATGCAAAATATCTGTGGCTGCTCTGAGGTAGAAAGAGTGATAAAGAACCAAAGACATGAACGTGAAGAGGGGCAAATAAACTAATATGATGAAACTAGGGGGAGGGGGAAGAGGAAGGGGAAGGTCCACTGAGAAAGGAGGATGAAATGAAAAAACGCTAAGGAGCAAAAGACAGCTCAACTCCAAATGTCAGCTAAAAGATGATCTGTCAATCTCAACATTTTCCCTTAAAAATGGACTTTGATGCATTGAATCATAGTCAGTTTGGTTAGAGGAGAAGATATTGACTGCTATAAAATAAGACATGGGAAACCTTTGCATACCCCCCTAATATATCGAGCAAGGTTCCTATCTGAGCCCTCACTTTGGATATGATTCTGTATGAATGGGGTTTGTAAATTGTATGGCTTTACTCACCACTCCACCATTCTCTGATGTTTTCTGTTTTATGTTTCTAAGGTAACTGACCTGTGATACAAAGTCTAATTAACTGATTGACTGCTTTTTCAGTAATCACAACATCACACTTTAAAAAATGCACCTTTCCATTCTGTGGATGTTTTGCAGCCAGAACCCTCTTCATCTCAAGGAAGCACTTTTCTCTAGGGAAAGAGGTGACAGTGAAAGATGACAAAGATCTAAATGGATTATTGGTCTGCCATTCCCATAGGACAGCTGTAAGAAAGGCATCCCTTTTCTGTTTAAAATCAAGAACGGTTAATTCGCACTCTTTCTTACATCCTCTAAAGCCCCCAAACTTTGAGCTGTGTGCTCTCTCTTTTTGCATCCTGCTCACTTAATTTCTACAGTTTTGGGGTAATTTCTTTTACATTACCCAGCACTCTTTATCTCACCCTACATACTGTATCAAAGATTAGGATCAGGGAAATAAAAAGCCCTATGCAAACACCAATCCTACTTTCCTTACAAGGTCCTTTCAAAATGCTATCTCTTTTAAGAAGGCACCATAAACATACCTAAAATTAATCTCCTTTTCAAGTTACTAATTATAAAATAAATACAACAGAGGTGTGTGAACAGGAAAACAGTATCTGTTTTTTCGTTTGTTTCCATCAAGTTCAATGGGGGCAGGGACTGTTATATTCAACCTGGCAGAGCACAGCCATGACTGATGTCCTCAGTGTTAATGTGAGAGTACTACTATCGGATGGATAATTTGGGTATTTTGAATTTCGCAGTTTTTTCTCTACATATAAATGCAAACTATAATTCTGCCACATTAACAAATTGTAATTGTGCTTGATTTAGCTGTGTATAAACAGGACTACACTTTCTGCTAGAAATTAACAGCAAATTTTCTCTCATCTAAACACATCTCATTTTGGTTGGAAATGACCTTCAAGATCATTGAGTCCAACCATTAACCTAACACTACTAGGTCCACCACTAAACCATGTCCCTCAGCACCACATCTACACATCTTTTAAATACCTCCAGGGACGGTGACTCCACCACTTCCCTGGGGAGCCTGTTCCAATGCTTTACAACCCTTTCTGTGAAGAAATTTTTCCTAATATCCAATCTAAACCTCCTCTGGGGCAACTTGAGGCCATTTCCTCTCGTCCTGTTACTTGGAAGAAACCAACACCCACCTCTCTACAACCTCCTTTCAGGTACTTGTAGACAGCGATGAGGTCTCCCCTCAGCCTCCTCTTCTCCAGGCTAAACAGCCCCAGTTCCCTCAGCCGTTCCTCATAAGACCTGTCCCCCAGACCCCTCACCAGCTTCGTTGCCCTTCTCTGGACACACTCCAGCACCTCTATGTCTTTCTTGTAGTGAGGGGCCCAAACCCATTTCTCACGGCTGAACTCTAGAAAAAACTAGCACTTCATCCTGCACAGTCTCAACCGCACTTTTCTATAAAGTCAATCAGAAAACGGGCATTGTGCCGCTCACCCGAACAGCTTTATAAACAGGTGGGTCCGTGCTCTCTAGGCACAGCCGACACCCTGACGGGGGGGGGGTGGACCTCGCGGACCGCAGCCTCTCCCAGGGCAAAGCCGGGCAGCAGCCCCCGCATGCCACGCAGGCGGAGGAAGCGATTACGGCGGCTCAGGGCGTTTCACTCATGGCCGGCCCTCCTCGCCTCACGGTGCGAAGGGCCGCTGTGCGCTGCCGGCGAGGCGTTGGCGGGCGCGCCGCGCTGCCGGGGGCTGGACGCCGACCTTCACCTCAGCCGCCGCCCGGACGCGCCGCCGAGGGAGTGGGAAGTGACGGCGCCGGCG